>JADDOH010000367.1:0-93896 GCA_016648135.1 Agrypnia vestita | reverse complement strand
CGCCGCTATTATGGAAGCGACCACCCGGCAGCTGCCCACTGGCCAGTGGGAAACCGGCCTCCTATGGAAGCATGACAAGAGAATGCTACCAGAAAGCCGCCAGTGCGCTGCCAACCGCCTGGGCGGCATTGAACGAAAAATGGCGAAGGATGCGGCATACGCGGGGGCATACAGGGCCAAAATAGAAGAATATATAAACCAAAGGATATGCCCACCCCCTGTCGCCGGCCGAGGAGGCCGGCATGAATGAAAAGTTCTACCTGCCGCACTTCGCCGTTTTTAATGCTAATAAACCAGGCAAGATACGAATTGTCTTTGATGCGGCAAGCAAATGCCGCGGCGTCAGCCTCAATGATGTACTAATAACCGGGCCGGACCTGCTCAGCTCTCTCTTGGGCAGTGTATTCCGGTTCCGAGAAGGAAAAGTGGCGCTGGCAGCGGATGTAAAAGAAATGTTTCTGCGAATAAGAATCCGAGAAGCGGACCAGGCAGCACAATTATTTTTGTGGAAAAAACAGGGCGAGCCGGAACCAACCACGTATCAAATGACTTCAATGCTATTCGGCGCCACGTGCTCGCCCAGCAGTGCCCAGTACGTCCGCAACCGGATCGCAGATGCCAGCGCCGCGGACTTTCCGGCTGCCGCCAACGCGGTACGACGAACATTCTACATGGACGACTACCTCGACGCAGTGGATACCTCAGAACAAGCGATAATGATGATGAGGCAAGTGTCCGAAATACTGCGTCGAGGTAACATGCAGCTGGTGAATTGGGCCTCCAACAGCAAGGAGGTCCTGGAAAAGATCGATCCAGCTATAAGGGCCGTAGAGCCAATGAGAATCATTGGTGAAGAAACAACGACCGAGAGGGTGCTCGGGATAGCGTGGGAACCCGCCTCCGACAAATTTGTGTTCAAATTTATCAACTTACCGGAGCTAACGGAGGCGGACCGCCCGACCAAACGGCAACTGTTGAGCGCCGTAATGAGAATCTTCGACCCGGTTGGCTTCCTAGCCTGTCTACTGATCCGGTTGAAGATACTGCTTCAGGAAGTATGGCGATCCAAGGTCGGGTGGGATGAAAGGATACATCCCGAGCACGCAGAAAAGTGGCGCGCATGGTACGGCATTATAAAAAAAAGTGAGTGTCAGATAGCGCGTCCTTGCCTCTCGAGTCGGAGTAGCAAGGTAAATGCTTCATGTCTTTTGTGATGCATCAGAGAAAGCGTGCTGTACGGTGGCCTATTTCGTCGAGACAGGAGAGGGCGGCATAAACGTAGCTTTCATCTCGGCGAAATGTAAGGTCGCACCGTTAAAGCCGCTTTCAATTCCCAGAATGGAGCTACAGGCGGCGTTACTGGCCGCACGGTTGGCCGCCACCATCAAAAGGGAACACCGCTGCAGCATTAACGATACCGTGTTTTGGACCGACTCCACAACAGTCTTATGTTGGCTGCGAACCGATCCCAGGTCCTATTCGGCGTTCGTCGCGAACAGACTTGGAGAGATAGACGAGCTCACGCACGCCGAATCTTGGAGGTGGGTGCCAACACAGCACAATCCAGCCGACATTGGGACCAGGGATGGCGAACCCCCGGACCTTGCTGCGGATAGCATGTGGTTCGGCGGACCAGAGTTTTTCAGGCAGGGCGAGTCGGCCTGGCCAAAAGAAAAAGCACGACCGCAGCCTGACGAGAGCTCAATGGAACGAAGACCGGACACGGTGCTGGCGGTCCGGCAGGCCAACACGGGGGGAGCACTTCCCGACATAGTGCGCTTCTCGTCATGGACTAGACTGCTTCGCTCGACCGCTTGGGTACAGCGCTTTGCGGCAAATTGTCGCAGTCAATCGAGGAAGCAGTCAGCCCGAGATGTCACTACCGACGAGAAGACAGCGGCCGAGCGCACCTGGGTTAAACACGCTCAGGCAGACGTTTTTGGGCCAGAAATACGGGCCCTGCAAGAAGGTAGGGCCATAGAAAGAAATAGCCGATTGTACCCGATGACGCCACGGTTGGATGAATACGGCGTCATCAAGATGGGGTCGCGGCTAGAACAGACCACAGTGGAAGGGATTCCGGCAGGATTAAGAGCGCCCGTCATTTTGAACGGCGCGCATCCAAATACACGGCTCATGGTACGCCATTACCATGAGCGCGAAAATCACCAGGGCACGAAAAAAACTGTCGCAGATGTGCGCGAAAACTTTTATGTGCTGAGATTGAGACCGACCGTGCGTCGGGTGAAATTGGCATGTCAAGCGTGCCGCAACATGAAAAGTCAGCCGAACCCGCCATTAATGGGGCAATTACCAGACTGTCGGCTGGCACATCATACGCCGCCCTTCCATCACTGCGGCCTGGACTACTTCGGGCCAATGCAGGTGGCTATCGGCCGACGAAGGGAAAAAAGGTACGGCGCGCTATTTACGTGCCTAACGACGCGCGCTGACATGTGGAACTGGCGGAGTCATTATCAGCAGACTCTGCAATACTCGCCAACAGAAGAATCGCCGCTAGGCTCGGCCATCCGCGCCTCCTTTATTTAGATAACGGCACGAACTTCCGAGGCGCGGAAAAGGAGATGGCGGCCGCCCTGGCCGATCTATACAATGATCCACGGATGCAGGGACATCTAGCGGAGAGCGGGGTTGAATGGAGTTTCAACCCCCCCCTCGCCCCGCACATGGGGGGCGCCTGGGAGAGCCTCGTGCGTGCTGTCAAACGCGCACTGGAAGCCACACTGAAGGAACGGGCACCGCGGGAGGAGACTCTAAGGACTGTACTGGCCGAGGCCGAGTTTACAGTAAACAGTCGTCCACTGACGCATGTGTCAGTGGACCCACAAGATGACGCGCCGATCACACCCAACCATCTGCTACTTGGAACAACGGGCCGCAACACCCACTTGGCCCTCTATGGGGCGCTGGATGAAAAAGTATGTTTAAAAAAGCAGTGGCAGATGGCGCAACAAATGGCAGATTTATTCTGGAGAAGGTGGATGAGGGAGTACCTGCCGACATTGGCTCGAAGGCAGAAATGGCAGGAGCCCGCACCACCCATCAAAGAGGGAGAGATGGCCGTCATCGCCGATCCCGCGATGCCCCGCAACACATGGCCCAAGGGGAGAGTGATCGAGGTGAAGCTCGCGCCCGACGGGCAGGCGAGGGTGGTTCGATTAAAAACCACAACGGGCGACTACACCAGGCCCGCAACAAAGATCATCACCCTGACAAGGGCGCCGCAGTAAAGGCGTCGCTGAAGGACCCTGTGGAAATCCTGTCCTCCCTAAGAGTGCAGGCGGACTGCACGGGGGGAGTGTAACGGACAGGATGAATGATAGCCCTGAAAAGGGCCTCCTCAAAGAAGATGACATTGCCGAGTTCCATGGTTCGCTGCGGACACCGATCAAGGTGGACCTGTGACGTCATCTTATTCACGGGCGACCGGGCAGGACGCCGGTGCGTCATCACCACCCTGAGGACCGTAAAGACGGGTCCTATGCTTTGATAAATTTGTGAACAAATTTATGTATGAAAATTTATGAAAATAAAATAGTTGTGACATGTTTTAAATTATTACATATTATTGTAAGAACCTAAATATTGACATATATGAATGTACTTTGTCACATGTTTATTTTCAATAAACGAGAAAATCGCTGTTGCGATAGACCGGGGTGGTGAGTGTAGCCAACTGTATGGCATAAAGACAGATATAAGAAATATTATTGAATATTTCCGAGTGACGGCCAACTGTATGGCGGAAAGACAGATACAGGAAATATTATTTCCTACGGCTAACTGTATGGCCTGACAGACAGAATTACGAAATATTGTTTAATATTTCTACATATGTATCCGAGGACAGAGAGTTGGTATGCGAAGGAAAAACGGGCTGCAGACCGATTGTTTCCGATAAGTCGCGAAGCCATATCTTGTCAGATCTCGGAGAAATCTACATATAACTAACAGTGTTTTATAGGCCTAGCGACGGAGCTCATCACTAATAAGGTCCCGGGCGCGACAGCCACCGAAAAACGGTATTTGTACCAACAAATACGAGAATTTTCGACCCAAAATTGATTTTGTTATATTTTCGAAAAACAAGGGTTTTTTCAATGAAATTGGTATCAAACCATAATATTTTTGCTAAACAAAGCCATTTAGACTAAAATCTGAAAGAAAATCATGTAAATAAAAAAGTAAAATTTTTCACATTTTTTACGTAACCACTATCAGCAGTGGTCCAATGTCAATAAGGGTCATTTTTCAGTCAAAACTTTAAAACTGTCTTGCGGACGCTACAACAGCCGGATCAACTTAAAATATTTTTTGTTGAATTCCTTGTGTAAGAATTTTACCATTTCCATTTTACTTGTTTTTACATACCTACCTTGTCAGGGGCGCACCTGAAAAATAAATGAAAATTATTTTTTTGCGACCCACTTTGAAATATTTATAAGTGACTGAAATTTTATTGTACATAACTAAAACTGATATCAAAAGTTACACCCATGTGGGCTCTTTATAAACTGCATTAACAAACATGTATAAACCATAGTTAACAAATTTTATAAATTTAATTATGAAATTTTCCTAAACGAATACCGCTGCGATCGGTATATATTTTTTAATAAAAAATTAACTTCAGTCTTGCGGGTCCAGGCAATCACGTCATTGAAAACCCCGGTGGGGTGGCGTAAAAATTCTAAATAATTTTTGAATTCTGTAAATAAAACTTCCCGAGCTATTTTTAAGACAATTTCGCATGCGCGAACGCGGGATAAAAACTCTCTGTGATTGGCTCCCGGAAATAAGTCGGGAGGTATTAAATTTGTGTATAAATTAAACTTCCGTCGGCGTACAGATTCATTCCGTTCTGTGCTTTATACGCCGTCTGGACCACTTCAACTGACTTTCATTCAATACCTCTGACCTCTGCTCTACCTACTGTTTTTGGATTATGGAACTTCAACTGGACTACCTGCAACCGGATAATTCACTTTTGTGAATTTTTAGAACAACCACTGTCAGCGGGTTTACGATTACCACTGTACAGCTTTGGTTGGTTCTAAGAGTCGAGTACGGGGGACCTGCGCATCATATCTTCGCGTATTCTGTACGGAACAATAACCTAACCGAGAAAAATGTTGAATTTTTTTGTCGCATTGCCAGAAACGCATGGAAACAGTGAAAATGACGGTTAAATTTCATCTCGTTTGGTCAAAATCTTTAAGTATGTGAGAAACACTTAACCCAACCTAACCTAACCTAACATAACCTAACCGAGAAAAATGTTGAATTTTTTTGTCGCATTGCCAGAAATGGACCTAGGCGCATGGAAACAGTGAAAATGACGGTTAAATTTCATCTCGTTTGGTCAAAATCTTTAAGTATGTGAGAAACACTTAACCCAACCTAACCTAACCTAACATAACCTAACCGAGAAAAATGTTGAATTTTTTTGTCGCATTGCCAGAAATGGACCTAGGCGCATGGAAACAGTGAAAATGACAGTTGAATGTCATCGCGTTTGGTCAAAATATTAAAGTATGTGAGACACACATTACCTAACCTACCCTAACCTAACCTAACCTAAACGAAATAATTTTTAATTTTTTTGTCGCATTGCCAGAAATGGACCTAGTCGCATGCAAACAGTGAAAATGACAGTTGAATGTCATCGCGTTTGGTCAAAATATTAAAGTATGTGAGACACACATTACCTAACCTACCCTAACCTAACCTAACCTAAACGAAATAATTTTTAATTTTTTTGTCGCATTGCCAGAAATGGACCTAGGCGCATGCAAACAGTGAAAATGACGGTTGAATTTCAAAGCGTTTGGTCAAAATGTTAAAGTATGTGAGAAACACATAACCACTGTTCACTGTTTGCATGCGCCTAGGTCCATGCAATGCGAGAAAAAATTAAAAATTATTTCGTTTAGGTTAGGTTATGTTAGGTAAGGTAAGGGTAGGTTAGATTATGTGTTTCTTACATACTTTAAAATTTTGACCAAACGCGATGAAATTCAACCGTCATTTTCACTGTTTGCATGCGCCTAGGTCCATTGCTGGCAAGGCGACAAAAAAATTCAATACTTTTCGCGGTTAGGACTAGGGTGAGAAAATTTTCATTATGTGTTTCTCACATACTTTAAGATTTTTACCAAACGCGATGATATTTAACCGTCATTTTCACTGTTTTACATGCGCCTAGGTCCATTGCTGGCAAGGCGACAAAAAAATTCAACATTTTTCTCGGTTAGGATAGGTTAGGTTAGGTTTGGTTAGGTTATGTTTTTCTCCCATACTGCTGCTTTAAGATTTTGAACAAACGCGATGAAATTTAACCGCCATTTTTCTCGGTTAGGATAGGTTAGGTTAGGTTAGGTTAGGTTAGGTTTGGTTAGGTTATGTTTTTCTCACATACTGCTGCTTTAAGATTTTGAACAAACGCGATGAAATTTAACCGTCATTTTCACTGTTTGCATGCGCCTAGGTCCATTGCTGGCATTGCGACAAAAAAATTCAACATTTTTCGCGGTCCTAGTGAGAAAATTTTCGTTATGTGTTTCTCACATACTTGAAGATTTTAACCAAGCGCGATGAAATTTAACCGTCGTTTTCACTGTTTGCATGATCCTTGGTCCATTGCTGGCAATGCGACAAAAAAATTCAACATTTTTCGCTGTCCTAGTGAGATCTTCTTAGTATGTGATCTTCAAAATCTTCAAGTATGTGTTTCTCACATACTTGAAGATTTTAACCAAGCGCGATGAAATTTAAATTGCTGGCAATGCGACAAAAAATTCAACATTTTTCTTGGTCCTAGTGAACAAATTTGCGTTATGTGTTTTTCAAACACTTGAAGATTTTGAAGCGAGATTGCCAAGAAATTATCAATGTTATAGCATAGATTGTATCGATTTATATGATTACACTGGGGTTTTTATTAGTGTTATTTAGATTTTTGATTTTATAACAATATTTTATATAATCTGATTCGTATCTGATTGCGTCGATGATTGGCAACTGATGTTTTGCTATTTGACGGGCAACCATCGGTACTAGTCAACAATTTTATCTTAGTTATCAAAAATCAGTTTCAGCGTTGCCAGAATCTTTTTTGGACGAAGCGGAATTTTCGAATCTTTTGAGTAAAAAAGCGGGATCCATTCTATGAAAGTGGGACATAATAGAAACACTAAAATAATAAGCACTTTTTTATTATATTTATAAAAAATTATGAAACCTAGAGGAATAAACTTATTTAGGTATCTTTTATTGCTATGAATTCAGAATAGGTAAATATAATCAATAAAATCTTGTTTGTAGGGCGGTTTGTAGAACTGTAAAAAAATTGGCATTGAGGCACCTCGCCAGGGGATGTTGGGAAATCAGCCCAACTAGGAGTTTGCATAACTGCTGTTACCCTGGAGATGGTTTCTGTAGGTATTGTTAGGTTTCTTGGGGGCTATAAAAAAATTAATCAGTACCAAACATGCTCGTTACCTTGTTTATTTGTATAAGTATAAAATAAATAAAAATTCGAAACCCTGTCGACAATCAAAAGGCAGTAAATGAGGAATCAAACAAAATTGTAATTAAAAATTGATAAAAAATCATAATAGCCCTGTAATAATTACGGGAAATGATGTGGGCGTCTGCTAACTGACGAATTGATGCCACCATTTTTATGTAAGATACGGTGACCATCACGCAATCCGATGTTAAAGTGGCGCGCCTAGAGATGGCCCGGAGACGGCGGCGCCAGCCAGCCCACCCAGCAAGCCGTCCGCAGAAGCAGTCCTTACCAGCTGTGCCCGGCCCTGCGAACAAACCTGCCATTGTAGTATATATATATATTTATTTTATTTATTTATTTATTAAAAAAATCCTTGTTTACAAATAAAGATACTTAATACTAATTTAACAATAAAACATAAGATAAATTACACATTTTTTTTGTTTTGTTTAATTTGTGGATTATGCCACTCTACTAGGCTACGCCTGTCCCAGAGTGGCGTTATAGAACACAATTATAATATTTTTTCGAGTTCGTCAGTAGTATTTATTTTCATAAGGTAGTAATTATGTATCTACAGAGTATCAAGTGGAATGTTAGTGAAAGTTGAGTGAGTCAGTCAATCAAAAGTTGAGTGAGTGAGTCAATCAAAAGTCCTAGTGTAAATATGTGTAGAATAATTGTTTAATGTAAAAAGGGTTAAAGTTTTGTTTAAGATTATTTTTTATTTTCCTTAATTAATTTATTTATTTATATAGGTATATATTTTTATTTGAAGACATTATTATGCGATTACAGTAAGTAAATTTTCAGTTGCTGTTCTACTTTTGGAGGTAAGCCAGTTGTTTGCTAAAGCTTTTATTTTATTAATTGAGTATATTCTGATTTCCGTATATATATATATATATATATTGTTTTATTAGAATAAAGGCGAGGTAACCACCGCGTCGGACAGAGAATGTGTTTGTTTTGCGGCCGTCTCGCACCACTTTATATAAATCACAAATAAACACTTTATATAAAACTCATATGAGCAGCGTGGTCTTGCGTAGTGGTGTTAAAAAAATATCAAATGAGCAGGAATATGGGAGCTTTTGCTCATAAAACCATCCTGGACAAGAGGTGGGTATCAATCACTGCAGTAGTAAGAAGAGTTAATATCTATCGCAACCACAGGAAATATTTATATCTCCTGGAGGTCGAAGACGTATTCCACCGGAGGTTTTTGGAGAACGATACAAGGCATAATATGTTTAAGGTATATATCCTTGTTCTTTTTTATCGCAGACGCTAAGAGTTGATCAAAACTCAGAATTTAAATATCTGGTTCCAGCGAGTCAAAAAAATAATTTCAAATTGGTCTCATTGGACATTGCTACGAGTGCTTACATACAACCATGTAAATCCACCCAACTGCAAATGTGAAAAAATCCAAGAGGTGGAACAATAAACATATTTAGGTTTAACAGTTGATAAACATTTGAGCTGGAAACAACATAAAGATAATATTCGTAAAAAACTGAGATCCATGTTAAGTGCAAAAAAATTAATATAAAATTATGCAGCTCTTTGGGCACACTGTATTCTCTTTACTTCGTGATAGTTGACTCGGTTATCAGTTAACCCGCCATGGGTGACGTCTATTTGACTTACATCATTGGTGACCCCGGACTCGAGAACCGGGATTTACAATGGAAGATTTTTCAAAATATTTTAATTATTATCAATTATTATTTTTCATTGCATGTTCTTTGACAATAAAACAAAAATATTTCATTAATCACAGCACGTTTATTATATTTTCAGTTATTATAAAACAATTCCACTTAAAACATTAAAATTTACTAATTTTTGAAACATGACTTTTTTAAATATGATAAAACACAAAAAAGATTTTTTTTTAACTAGTTCAATATTTTCAATTTTTGAACACTAGGAAATTACATAAAATAAACAAAAAGTGGCATCCTTCCAACAAAAAAATAACAAAAATTTGATCTGAAAAATGACTATTCTTCAGTTAAACGGCTTCTGCAAGAAGGAACTATGTATGTTCAAGACATAAATATTTTTTGCACTTGTAGCAAGCATATTTGGTCTTTCTATTTTTTTTCCATAAACACTCATAGCACCGGCCATTCATAGCCACATTCTTAATCAAGTGACGACGTTTAAGCTTTTACTTTTGGTTGTTAGCTGTATGTATCACTTGACTGTTTATGGTACTGGCATTGAGCATAGTGCAAAAGAGTGCCATAGACCAGCGTCTTGTTTCTCGAGCACAATTGTAATTTGCACATTAACACCCACATAATTTGCCCTCGGTGTGCTTTTGAGTTTCGGCGTCATCAGATGACATTGATGGTCCATCCTCATCACGTAGAAGAGACTTGAGGCACTTTCGTATGACACGCTGTAACAGTGTTTGTAATTTGAAATATAGAATATTTTTATGAAATATCGATAAAATCATTGAATAAACTTACATATCATAGGATAATGCAATAAAATAATAACAAAACTAAAAAAGTAAGTAAAAAATGTATATAGCCCTGACAAAATGCTAATAATCAATAATTCAACTATGACTATTTTACCTACGTAGTCGGTGACCCCAGTCTCACGCACCGGGTTGGCGCCAAAACTCCAGAACATGCATCCATTTTGACGGCGGGGTACGTGCAATGCGGCAGCTACTCGAAATCACGACACAAGTCAATGGCGGGAGAAAAAGTTATTCGAATTTTTGAAAATACCCGGTTTCACAGACAATTTTTGAAAATACCCGGTTTCACAGACAGTCACCGTTGGCGGGTTAAGGCGTGAGCAGTAATAGTCTCACCTATAAAACATACATTGATAAAATCAAACAGTTAAAATTAATATTCCTAAAACTTACAGTAGACAATAGAACTAAATATTAGGTCCTTACATACGAAATTGGCATTTTGCCGTACTGGCAAATTTGATCTCAAATATCTTCTCTTTGGTTAGGAATTCCAAATCCAAATTTATACAGCTATTTACTCATGTATTTGTGTTTTGAAAATTATAATTCATTTGTTTTTTCCTCAATTGTTTTTTTCTTTGCGTCACTCAGTTTACAAAATGAAAAACTCGAAATATCGCGTTATTTACGAGTACGAGTCCCACCGTGGCACCAGTGCTGCAGAAACGGCTCGAAGGATTAATGATGTGTATGGCGACGGTGCCGCAAAAGAAAACACAGTGCGTTTTTGGTTCCAACGTTTTCGTTCTGGAAATTTCGACCTGCAGAACAAGCCCCGTGGACGGCCGGAGACAAAAGTTGATAATGAAGAATTAAAGGCTATTGTGGAAGCGGATCCATTGCAAACCACATCCGAGTTAGCTGCAGGCTGCGGTGTTAGTGATAAAACTGTTTTAATCCACTTGAAGCAAATTGGTAAGGTGAAAAAGCTTGAAAGGTGGGTACCTCACGAATTGAGTGAAGCAAATCAACAAACGCGCGTTGACTGCTGCTTTGCATTACTCAACCGGCACAATAATGAAGGGATTTTAAATCGAATCATTACCTGTGATGAAAAGTGGATCCTGTACGATAATCGGAAGCGCTCATCGCAATGGCTGAACCCTGCCGAACCAGCCAAACCATGCCCAAAGCGAAAATTGACTCCAAAAAAGTTACTTGTGAGCGTTTGGTGGACTAGTGCTGGTGTCGTTCACTACAGATTTCTTAAATCTGGCCAGACGATTACGGCAGATGTCTATTGTCAGCAACTGCAAACCATGATGGAAAAGCTAGCTGCTAAACAACCGAGGCTGGTTAATCGCTCTAGGCACTGCTGCTTCATGATAACGCTAGACCACACACTGCACAACAGACGGCTACCAAATTAGAGGAGCTTCAATTGGAATGTCTAAGACATCCACCGTACTCTCCGGACCTTGCCCCAACAGATTACCATTTTTTTTCGAAATTCGGATAACTTCTTGCAAAGGAAAAAATTCAACTCCGATGGGGCAGTCCAAACCGCCTTCAAAGGTTTTATTGATTCCCGTCCGAATGGTTTTTTTAGTAAAGGGATCGATGAACTACCTATGAGATGGCAAAAGTGCATAGATAGCAATGGTACATACTTTGATTAAATAAATATATTATAATAAAAAAAAATCGGCTTTATGTTCCTCCCATACTAAACGTCAATTTCATATGTAAGGACCTAATATATGTACAAGGATGATTATAATAAGTTGTTCAAGGTATGCAAAATTCTACCAACTGAGCAAAAATTAAAATATAGTATAATTATTGTAGAAGTATAATTAATCTAGAATATTAATACAGAACTGTGGTTCGTGCTGGTCGTCAATCGTGAGTTCTGCAATCGGGATCACTTCAGTCCAGACAATGTTACAAGATCAGAACTAAAACGATTCTCAGATGCTAGTAAATAATAATAAGTAATGAGACAAGTAGCGGTTGTACCTGGTTCTCGCTGCCGTGGTAGCTGGGGCGGCGCGCTGGCAGCGCCGGCGAGGCGGGAGGTGCGAAGGGATTCTGAAAATAGCCACAATAAATATATTATAATGAATTTATTATGTATAGTGGCTCCATGGCGGGTTCCATTCATTCAAGTCTTGTATATTGTACACATTATTTGACGCATTTAAATCAAAGGTAGTAAAAATAGTAACTGGAAACAGTTCGTAGTATGCACTGATAAATATTTAGGTAACTATCTTAATTTATAAAATCGAAATATTGGTAACAAGGTAAAAAAAACGGTACAAATAACATATTCAAAAGGCGTCAACGTATGTATATAAGTTGGCAATCCCAACGCTGCCTTGTTGAAAACGCAATAATATAATAATATCATCGATCTCCCCAGCGCGCATTTACAACCACCAGCGCAGCAAAGGCGTTTATATTCATACGTTGCACAGCGGATTTGATTTTTTTTAATATTCATTTTTAACGCTACAACAGGCCATTTGGCCCAATCAATGCAGCGAGATACATCAAAATAATACCCAGGCTTGAGAAAATCACTTAAATGTAATGTGACCTCACCAGGAATCGGACCTGGAACCTCCGGTATGAGAAGTCAGTGTCATACCTACTGCAGGGACTACCAATTGAATTAATAATTTAACATATAATTAAACGAAATAACATTGTTTATCACCACTTAATTTTTGGTAAAATCAACCGGTTTCGGAAACAACGTTCCTTCGTCAGGATACGAAGGAACGTTAATACTATTAAATATACCCTGACGAAGGAACGTTGTTTCCGAAACCGGTTGGTTTTACCAAAAATTAAGTGGTGATAAACAAAGTTATTTCGTTTATTTATATTCATAATAAATAACCACAAAGTAATAGCAAAATACAATAGTATAATAATTTAACAGTTATGTTATAACTCATAGTTTAATACCAGAATAATCCCGTAAATGGCACTATAAAGCTACTTCTGGTTCCTAGATACCTTAAAAAAAGGGACAAACTATTTTTAGGGCTGGCGCGATGTATCATTAAGGAATTCTTCTATCCTGTTAATACCTTGGAAATTCGAGATAAATAATGCTGATACATTAGTATGATTTCCATGACAGAAATGTGAGCAAGAAAATACTTTGGATAAATTATATTATGACTGCTTTAATTTGACATTTTGTTCAGACATCATAGTCTGATATCTCTTTAGCGATCTTAAATCCTAGACTTCGCTAGCTGGTAAATTGATAAAGCATATAGCTGAGGATCTGCCTGAGTCCCCGCAAAGGAGCCGGCAGTTACACCAGTAGTAACAAGAGGAAAATGGTCCACGGAGGATCGAGAACCTGGAAACTAACCGAATATGTTGAGGAAATGTTGTGAATAAGTGCATTTATCTGTCGAGTTATCAGATATTTGCATCTACCACAAACTATTATAATAAACCCGAGTGTAAGGAACGCAGACGTTCTTAACTCATTGGAATCGTATTCAGTGCACACTTTGTTTTTACAATGAAAATTGATATAGCATTGATGTAGTGATATAGTGATTCTTTCTCATGCTTTTCACTTATTTTTATGATTAATATATATTTACCTAACTATTTCATTTCAAACCAATTTTTTCACTCTTCCCATTATCTTCCCGTTATTTTGGTATTAGAGTATTGGTATGGGAGAATAAAAGAGGCATCGGAAGACCTCAAAAGAGATGGACCGATGATATAGCCACTGTGGGAGGAAAGAAGAGACATATACAGCAGTGAAGAGACGAAGGCTGATTAAGAAGAAGAAGAGTGTTGGTAATTTTGATGTTCCTTTACGAGGAAAAGACCTACGAGTTGACAGCTGTTGCACCTCGTATATTTGAATTTATTATATCTAGTAGAATGTTACGGTAAAAAATATGCATAAAGAATATGAACACGAGAACATTACCACAATCAGCGGGACTTCCACTTGAAGCATCTCTCTATGGACGGAGAGCGGCGGAGCGGCATCTTCCAGGTCATCCACAGACAGGGACAAGCTGAAGGAGAGAGGGAGCGAGGCGGCCGAGGGGCGTGCCGTGAGCTGCCGGGCCAGCTGCAGCGGGTCCACCTCCCCTGCAAGCAGAACACCATGCCTCTGTCCGAGCGAGAGCTACGTGACAGGACTACGCCGCATATAGGGGACGGAAGTTACCTTACCTGGAGTTCTTCCGTTTATGGCAGAAGAGAGGAGCCAGCCGCTGTCTCGGTTACCTGTAGATACCTTGTATCGTCACACGTGGAAACGTATGAAATGGTTTAATATTACCACCAATTTTATTATAACCAGTAGAGTGCACGTCTAGATGATTGGTTACAATGGCGTATTGAGGCTCTTCTCCTTTCAATATTAACCCCAACCACCTCCCTCTTTTAATCCCCATTTACTATTTCATCTTATACAGTATTCCTATTTTATATTGTGTATCTCCAGGATTAGGAATAATTTTTTACCATTATAAATTAGTACATTGATGAGATACATTAGTTAACAAAAAAAAATTAGTCTGACGTTGGAAATGCTGTTTATTGGGATGTGAAGTAACTTATTTTTTAAGCTTTTTTGGAGTGGCGGCACCATTATATAAAACTTTATAAAACTTATAGTCCCTCACCGATACCGATGGCCCTGGCCACGCGCTTGGCCTGCAGCAGGCGCGTGGCGCCGCGGCGGAAGCGTAGTGCGGCGGCGCGGCGGCGTGCGGCCGTGCGCAGCGTGTGGCGCGCCAGGGCGGCCTCCCAGCGGCCCAGCCCCGCGGCGCGCGCCGCCAGCACGCTCGGCCCGCCCGAGCCGCGCGCTACCAGCGCCGCCATCAGGGCAGCACCTGTCTCCTGCAACGCATGACGGTATTTTCCGCAATTCAATCAAACATTTGCAAACGGCATGTAGATCTAAAAGGCTATTTTCAGGGCCACCGATGCGCGATCATTTTGAAATTTATGAAATTATTGGAATCTCTGTGCCAGAATAAAACCCTTATCAGGGTGCCACGTGTGGCCCTCAAATTCAGATCGACATAGTTGTTAATTACTGTAGTGTGTGTGAGTGAACCTCTGTATGTATTTGTCGGTTGTGTACGATGATGGCGTTTGAGCAAGATGGCTGTCAGTCTAAACTGTGAGTATACGCTTGTACGGGTAGAGAATCTGACGGACACGTAGCAGCCAACACGTACGTATGTAACACATCTTTGTAATTATAATTGAAATAAATGTGTGAAGATCACGCCGAGTTTTACTGATACTAATCCTTGTTTTGTTCAATGTAGAACAGAAGTAGAATTACAATTACAACTGAAAAAGTTGTAAACATTTTTCCAAATTTACCAAATATCATTTAGGTAGGAAGCTACCCAACTTCTGGAATCAAATTATATTATTATTCAGTACTTGCGAAGTTAGTAGCGATTAATGTTGGATTTTAGATGGCGCTACCAACCAAAGTGTGGGTTAGCAAACAAAGCAGTTTCGCTCACCGGGCCCAGGTTGTTGACGCTGACGTCCAGCTCGCGCAGCGGCGAGCGGCCCGCGGCCAGCGCCGCCGCCAGCAGCCGGCCCGCGCGGCCGCCCTCCCCCGACCCTCCCGCGCCCACCCCGCACGCCGACACGTTCAGCCTGGATACAGATAATCAACCCTTAATTACTCGCCTGGGGTCCAAGCACTTTCGCTCTCAAGAGCGGTGACCCCAAGCGAGTAGTTACGTAACTTTTATGAAAGAGGTGAGTTGCTTATTTTATTATATTTTTCATGTTTTTTTACTACAATTTATATTATTATTAGTTCAGTGTATAATGCATGTCATTAAAGAAAGTTGTTCAAACATTACATCATAAATGTCAAGGCATAAGTGCACTCGCTCTGCATCGAGCAAATACAGACAATTTACGTACTTACGGTCACCTGAGACCCCTTGGGAGTAGTTCTTCGTGCGATTAATCAAGCGTTTGGTTTAATGTTTCTCGATGTACGTATGAATGTGTGCGTGTACACTGGCGCATATACATGTGTGCATGTATGTGTGACGATCACGGAGACGGCACAGGAGGACGCGGGCCAATCTATATTTTTTATAAAGACGCATGTTCGAGAGATGAATCAATTGTCATGTTTATATTGTTTTATCGTACCACAATGCTCGCAGACCTCAGTGTAGACATTATATTTGTTTTATATATGTTGTCTGTTTGTATCAGGAGACCACTATTCGTATACTCGTGCACCGCAGAACGTTCAGGTGACGCAAAGTTAACTTTATCAAATATTACTGCCGTTGATCTGTTCCATGTCTCTGAGAGGATTTTTCGAAGCAGGATTCTCCTACATCTTTGATATGAATAATTTTATATATAATTGATATAAATTAACTTTGTTTAAACCACTTATTTATAATCAACCCTCAATTACTCGCGTGGGGTCAAAGCACTTTCGCTCTCTTGAGCGGTGACCCCATTCGAGTAGTTATAAATAAGTGGTTTAAACAAAGTTAATTTATATCAATTATAATTATGTTACCACAAAATAAATTTGCTACGTTTGAAGAAGAAATTTTATATATATTTAATTTTTTGTTGTTTATTTATTTCTAACCTTTTTATTATATTTACCAATCAAATTTATGTTTGGAATGTAAATGTTATATAAATAAATTAAGTGAATTTAATTTAAAATTTGTTCAAGGAATTATGACTGGATATTATTGGTTCGAGAAACTGTGCTTTGGATCGAAGAGGATGGTTTCGTTTTTGTAAAGGTTTATATCAACTTCGCTCGAAGAAGAGGTTTTGACTTTTCCCTTTCTGTATGGCCACGGTTGCGTTGGTGAAAGTTGTGAGATCGCAATAGCCGATGCGTGAGCGCATCGAGGCCGAGACAAGCCGTCTCACCCGCTTTCGACGTACCTATGTATTATTCTAGGTAGGAAACCGATACTGAATAAACTTTTATAAAACTTATAACGCGTCTTTACCCTGAAGTTCAAACGGAAGTGAACGGAATTGACATCTATTCAACGAACCGTAAAATCACAATATTAAAGACTTCTGAGATAAATCTCTGAGTAACCCCCGCTATAGAGGACGTTCAATGGAATACTGAGTTTCGAGCCAATAATAAGGCTCTTAAGGCTCGGTGAGGTGAACCATGTTGCGGGGGAGGAGTCCATTTTGTAGAGTAGATCGTTGTGTCATAACCTATCAAAAGCTTTTTCATGTCGATTAACAAAATTGATGTGATTCTGTTAGTGTTGAAGCTATTGTGGTGGTCGGGAGCCGCCACAGGTCTAGCCGTCAATCTGGCAAGATACGGTGGACGCGCTCCCGCTTGGTACAGGAACGAACGGGCATCTTTACGCCCTGTACTGACTTGCTCCATTATTACCTCTCTTGTACACATTCATTCACACCACACATGTGACACTCTCCACTATGACAGTGGGAATACTTTCCACCATAACAAATCCGCCAAAGTACCATTAATTTACTCAATATTGTTAAGTAGTTCTCACGAATTTGAGAATAAATTAAACAATTTGATCGATGTTAGTGAGAATAAGAGACCGGGAAAGAGCGACCTGTGGAGCGATGTCCCGCGATGCAGGGCGGCGGCCAGCGCGGTGAGGCCGGCCGAGCGCAGGGCCGTGTTGCAGCGCAGGTCCAGCGTCAGCAGGCGGCACGAGGGCTGCACCAGGGCGTAGCTCAAGGCCGACGCCCCCGAGGGGCCTGCGATTTTAGGGTAAAGCTGATAGGTGGACAGTTTTCTGCAGAGTTTTCAGTTTTCTAACGGTAACTTAAGCAAAATTCTCTGACATGTAACACGTGTAGACGAGGTAAAGAATAAAATAAGCCCAGTCTCCTTTACCATATAGAAATAGTGTTTAATATCAAACTTGGAAATCACTTGGAGAAAGGACTAGTAATATCTTAAGGATAACTATTGACATCTCACTTTTTTATGTTTTTTACATCTATACCCATGCATTATGCTACTAATACCTACTGAATTTTTAAATCTTAATACTTATATTATACCTACTTGCTATATATTATTATTGCTAATTCTATTTATTTTCTCTGTATATTTACTTATATCTTACTTGTCATTTACCTTACGTTATGCTTTATTATAGCTTATGTTATTGCTTGACGTGTATCAACAAACCTTTATTTTTTGTAAAAGACCCAAGGACATTAATAATAATAAAAATGTGGTCATCGATAATAGATTCTAGACAGATTACAATTATAGAATACATCTAATTTTTTACGAACGTACCTTTCTAGTGTTTGTTATAGTTGCATTCTACAATTTATCGTCTTCTTAACAATAACATGTCAGACATCACTCGTTCCAAGGATGAGGCTATCATGTTATTGTTAATTATTATGAGTCTGAGTGTGGCTGAGGAGCCCTATTCTGGAATCGTATTCCTTTCCACGAATTGTGCATATGCATTTGGTGGATAGTTTATTTCTTCTTTTCTCGGATCGAATAAACAATTAATTCAATTAATCATACTGCATAAGAAAAAATAAAATTGAAGAAACCAGCAACTGAACGGAAACGCGGTCTTTGTTCTGTACAATAAAAATCTCTGACATTAACAAATTTGACTTTGCACCCGCGTGGTAAACATTTCTCTATGTCTGTTTCTCCGATCATGCACTCGGTCGGTGAGTAAAGAGGATAGACCCAATGATTTAATAAATTGTAGATAAGTTACAAGCGTGAAATCTTGGCAACTCAAAAGTAAGCCCAAAAGTTGCCTTACTTGCATTCGTTATCGAAAGAACCTTCTCTGTGATCGGGCACGACGCTACGCGGAAAAAAACCCAGAGTATCGTACACTATTGTAAGAATGAGTATGTTATTTTAGTCACCGTGACTTCAAATTACCTGATTTTTCTATCTACACGCAGAGCGTTTATCAAATAAGTGTGCCGTGGTTTTTTGTCTCTTTCATTGCAATATTTGCTACATATGAAAGCTGGCTAGTATGGGAATAACGTTTCTATATTATAATGCGTCAATGGATAGACCTATGTTGTTGTTGACGAGCAGCAGCTCCCTGAGCGAGGGCCGGCGCAGCAGGAAGGCGGCGAGGTGCAGCGCGCCGCGGTCCCCCACGCGGCCGTGGCTCAGCTCCAGCACGCGCGCGTGCTCGTGCTCCTGCAGCGCGTCCAGGATCACCTTCAGCTTGTCGCAGTCGATGTCGCTCCGAATGATCCTGAACCGAACGTGGCCGTATTAATTTCACTTCATTAATGCTTCACATTACATTTGCCTTTCGTTATCGACATCTCGTCACCCCTTCCGGGGGTCGGCGTTCCGAGCGGCGGAAGGTAGGTACCTGAGCACGGCCAGCTGCTTGCAGGGGCGCAGGCCGGCGGCCAGGCGGCTCGCCAGCAGCGGGGCCAGGCGGGCCAGCGAGCGGCAGTACTGGGGGGCGCGCAGCCGCAGGTCCAGGTGCAGCTCGCTCAACTGGGTCAGCCCGCTCAGCACGCTTCCCAGAGGAATCATGTCTGCGGACAGTCGGTACAAGAACGTTATCACTCGCTCCGACGCATTCGTTCAGTTCAGTCGCCGTGAACTTTATAGAAAAGTGATCACCTCTATACGAAGTTTGCGGCTCATTTTCTTGTAAAAAGTCTCCCGCCATCAGCCCCCGTATCCGCAGCCTCTGGACGCGCTCTCCGCACATAGCCACCAGCTCCGAAATCTATTAAATTGAACAAAACGCTGAATTAGGAATGAAAGGGCCTCCTCTCCCCCGGTACTAGTAGCGACCTAACCTTTTCGGGGTCATAGTCGCCGGGCAGCAGGTTCTGCAGATATTCCTCGCAGTGCCGCTCCAGGTACAGCTGCAGGAAGGGCCTCCCCTCCGCCTCCCCTTCCTCCTGCACCGTGGGCCAGCGAGATCTGAAACGGTGAGTGGAAAAATTACTTTTTTAAAGCCAACTATTAGTCTAACCCTTAACCGGAATCGCGGGTCCACATGGTCCGACCAAAATATAAACATAATTTCTCCCAACCGCGCGACATTAGAATTACGCGCGACTGGCTAATCTCATTACTGCCGGATATTCGGCATTTAAAGTTTACTAGAATCTTAGGCTTAAAACTTGCGACACCTGATACGTGAGTTTTTATATTTTGTTTCTATTAATCTATTTCGCATTTTAGGGCTTTTCAATCAAAATGGCGGAATATCCTCATTATCAAGATATTGTTGCTTCGTTGGAAGATGAAAATCGGACGGATTTCTTAGGACCAAATATGGAACACCAAGTAGAAGATTAAAGAACAGAAGCTTGTTTATGACATGTCTAAAAAAACTAAAATAATTTCAATTATTAAGAAATTACAAGCTATTTCGCCGTTGGGTAGGTTTGAACCCACGATTGCATATTCGTTTGTCAATATAACGATCCCGCTTAGTGCTTAAAGGTAAAATAATGCCGATTCATCGTCAATGAAGTGAGAAATTTATATCTGTTAATAGCGAGAAAATGAGATTTTATTTAATTGAATAGTTGACAGCGAGCTTGCTGCGTAATTAATCTGGCAGTAAGGAAGAGACTGTCACCCACCGGTAGACTCTCTCCCAGAAGGAGTCGCAGCGCACGCGAGCCACGAGCAGCGCGAGGGGCGGCGCGGGGCCCGGGGGCGCAGGCCCGGGGGGGCTCGGGGCCCCCAGCAGCGCGGGCCCGGGGGGGTTCAGGGCCCCCAGCAGCAGCTGCAGATCTCGCTCCAGGGGCAGCTCACTCACCGGGTACTCTGAAGACACGTGTGGCTAATTGTTGAATCTTGCAAATGTATTTTCCACCAAACTCGATGTTATCGCATAGCTCCAGAAAGAACGATACTTAACATACCACCAATATATATATATAAACATTAATCAACGTAAAAATGCTGTTTCTAATTTGTTTTTTCATGGCTGGCTCTAATACTTATTTAAAATTACTTGCTTAAAAAAATTACTACGAGGTTGTTAATCTTGAAACAATTATAAAAAAATCAAACTAAATATTTCTATAAAATATAATATCTTAGTAGATAGGTATGTCGCCCCTTATTACAAAAATACGTTTTTACTAGATGAGACCCCATTTTGTAAATTAATAATTCTTAATGACGGGAGAAATATTAATTTGTAAAAAGTATAGTGTAATAAGCATTTTGACTTAATTATGTAAAAATAAAATGTATGTTTTAAAAAATTAAGGTAAGGTTATATTTAATTTATGCACTACAAGCAAGAAAATGATTAGGTACATTATACAAAACTTAAATCCACCGAATTAAATTCGTTACCAACTTTATACAATCATTATTAGTAAAATTATAGCGAGAAACATTTACATGAAATGGAGCATGATATTTTGTGCCATAACCGCACGGTATACGATTATTAATCATGTTCACCAAACCTGGACAATCCAAATACAAACGAGATACTACGAAGTTTTCATTGTAGAGACCCACAGGAATAACTATACATTACATTACCGTTAATGCGCATGCATCAATTGACTAAATTGTTATTTATTTTTGTGTGTCCCATGAATAATATATATTTATTTATTTTAAAGTGTCCTAATTGTTGTTCATTTCGTTTTTAAATATGTTTTTAATTTTTTCTTATATTAATTTTTGTTTTATTTCATTTTCTTATCTTATTTATCTGGTATATTGGTTTAATTGTCTTTATTTCACTTTATTATTTATTTGATTAAGGGTTCTAATTATTACTGTTTGCTTGTGTAATAATAATTTTTTGTGTATATTGTTCATTTCTCTTTAATATATTTTATTTATATTATTATTTCTTAAGTATTTACTTTAAAACGTGTTTTATGTTAGGTATATAAAAATCTTTGTAATTTTCTTGTATTCTTAAAGCCCACTAGAGCTTTGATTAATAAATACATAAATTTATTATTAAATAAAAATAGAATATCACGAATTTTTCTACGTTGCGATAGATCTATTAAATTGAGTTTGCATTCAATAGTTTTAGTCAAGGTTATCAAATGATGGAACACGTAACTTAGAGTGAATGAAATATTGTAAATGAAACGGACCTGTCCAGTGGTCGGCCAGCACGAGCACGCAGAGGCGCGCCAGCCGCGGCGCGTGGCCCGCGTCCCAGCCCAGCTGCTGGGCGCGGATCCCGTCCCCTGGAGGGCCGTCCTCCTCCTCCTCGCGGTACACGGCCAGGATGTTCGGGTCCACGGCTCCAGGCAGCTTCATGGCTCCGGCTGCACTGCCCTCCTCGCCCGAGCTGCCACGCAATCTTGTTTGATCGATTGTCACTGCCCCTCGCTATCTTCCCATATCGGCTGTCGTACCTACTGTCGGACTACGCGATTCATAATAGGCATGAAATAACATTCTACATTGTAGGTACACGTCTAACTATTACCGAAAATAACATTATTTTAGTAATAAACTAAGTTTTTACGCAAATAATTGCATTTTCGTGTGCATATTTTTAATTTCGCTCAAAAACGCCCGTAGCTGTCATTTCGTCTACGTGATGTCAAGCCTCAGTAAATATTGCGTTGTGTCTATGGCGACGGTTCAAAGACACGGTGATAGGTACTGAGGCGTGACGTCATTCGCTCTGACCGGTGTTTCGGTCAAAATGGCGGATTGCACAATTTTATACTTTTATTTTATTGAAAATCTTATTAATCTCGATGGGTACATTAAAACTGAATCATTTTCTAGAATCCTTTCAAAATATTTTCTTCTCTAAAATCACTTATTCCTTAATTATTTAATACTGTCATCACGCCTATTAATAATGCAACCAAAATAAGGTTGATCGATTCATTTTTGATACTCTTTTAAATCTAAGTTTTCATTTTATTATTTCTCCAAAATATGCAGCCAACCACCAGTGACAACAAAATGGGTACAATGCGATGCATTTAGTAACGCCATTTTATTTATCATGTTAATTTCCGGCTAAAATGCTCATAATAAAAGCAATCCAAACAAAATACTTATATTTATATTTCTTATTAATTAATTAAATTTATAATTCTTGAATTATCTACTATGACTGATCTGATTATATTACACATATTTAAAATACTTAGTGTTCTTGAGCTAAAGAAACGCACAATCCACCGTTATTCGTGATAATTTTGTGACAGTACCAGTGCTGGGGCGACGTGCGACATCACGTGTCTGCCGTAACATCGGGCAGACCTGCGCTACGCATCAACAGTTTGTTTGTTTCTCATTTTAACTAATTTACCTTATAACCTTATTTGTATACTTTCACTTGCTCCCGAAGCATATCTCCAGTTGAAGAATAAGCATCAAAAATACAAAACACTTTCATTCGACGAAATCCGAACCATCCCTAAAATTTAATTTCCTTATTTCCTTTTAAAAAACAAAATATGCCTCGTGATTTTGGCTTTGGTTAGATTTCAAATTTACTTTCATGAAAAAATATGTTTTTTGAAAAATTATTCTACTGGTTTAAAACTTTTCAAACTTATTACAAATAAAACAAACCTTCCTTTCATTTTATTCAATTCTCTTGAGGTTTAAATTTTGTCGCGGATAAAATCCGCACATTCAATATTTTAAATACCATTAACCCTCAAACGCATCGTGATACAAAATATGTATAGCTACGCACGTCATGTTAGCGTGAAGAATTTTTTAAAGTAATTTAAATGAGAAAAATGACTTTAATCATTCTGTAGCTTTAAAAATAGTTATAATATATTTCCTATAAATATTACGTGTTTAATGTAAAATATTGAAAAATTCATACGATTATTGAGCGTGTTCTTAAATAATAATAATAATAATAATAATAATAATAATAATAATAATAATAATAATAATAAAACTTTAAAATATAAAGATTCCTATTTTTATTCTTAGGTTTTCAAGGATTTTAGAACCTTCTGATTTGACTTTTCTAGAATATTCTGCTGTTTCAGCGACCTTTCGGCCTGCGTTTTGGATCCCATTGCAGGGTCCATCATCAGGGCGCACGATACTTTTTAAATACACTTTTTTTCCAAAAGCAGTATAGTTACCTATAGAAGAACAAAATAACAACATCAACCGAAAATCGTTACAAAAAAGTCACGTTTATCATTAGAAATATGGCGATTGTGTGAAACAGTTGGCGTATTTAAACACGACCGCATAACATTAAAGATGCATTTATAATGAAATAGTAAGCGACATGAAATTTTATTTCAACTTAGCACACTGAAGAAAGTTTATAATTTTAATTGGGATGAGATCAGGAGGCTTGTGTTTCTGTATGGCTTCGGAATAATAAACGGAAATTTCGAAAAATCCATTTAATTGTAAATGGAGCCATGTTCATTTTTTCTTCAGATTTAGCTTGGCAGTACCTACTCCGGGCGCGGGATTATTTCCGGCGGGCAACTCCGGCGGATGGCAACAAATCGACTACTGTCAAAAGCGACGTTTATGATGTCAAACTAGTCAAACCCTGATGAATAATAATCATATTATTAAGGAGTTCATTATAAAGTGATTTTGCGCTAATAGGGATGGAGAATAAGAGAGGCAGCTCGGAGTTGCTCAGCTCCGAGTTCAGCATTTCTAAGAACGCCAGTACCGACTCTTTGGATTCTGATTCCGTGAGTTTGTATTCATTCTACACCCTTCCAGCTCTCGGATCGTCGTGTTGAGTTTCGTTTTGTTAAGATGTTTGGGGAGTTTTTATGTTGTAAATGTCAAATAGTAGGAACGCACGATCGTTTTTGACGACGTCCCAGCGAGTTCCGCTGAAAGTAGCCATTTTATTTTTTCGACGCAAAGGTTTCTTGTATCAAGTTGTTCAGTGTTTGTATTGAGTTAAGTATTTCAGCCTTGGAAGTCTCTGAAGGAATTTTCTTTTTGCCAAGGAATTGCAGTGTGGAATTTCCTTTCTTCATAAAACTAGGGATTCCGCATTCTCATTTATCTTTAACACTGAATATCCATTTGGGCGGAATTTAAAAAATGCCATAATTTCCAGATTTTTAATGTTTTATAAATGTCTGCGATGCTTCACCTACTCTTCACTCTTAGGTTGATTTCTTTCACATTATGTTGTTTACTTTATGCACTTATGTTGTGTTAAACCACAATTATAATTTTATTTATTCCTTTGTTTTCGTTGTCTTTTGTTAGCATATCACTTTTATTTTGTTTTTATTTTTGATATAAACGTAGATAACAATTAAAAATTAAATATCTATGATAGATCGACAAAAGTAATTTAAAAAAATCATTTTGTTAATTTCCTTTCTGTTTCAATGTAATACAAAATGCTAAAGGATTATTACAGGAAAATTACTAATTTTAAGATTTGTGATATTTAAAATTTGTGATATCAGGTTCACTATTACGCTAAATGATTCCATTCTTATAACCTAGGCTAAATAATATAATCTAGAATAGTGCGAAATCTTTTTAATTCTTGTACAAAACTTTTATATACATACTAACATATTCTGTTACTGTTATTTTAGCATTTAAATCAGTTGATTTAACAGTTATTTTTTAAGATGGTATAAATTGTCTGTTCAGTAGTTAATAAAATGTACAAATATATGTATGGATGTACCCGCAGACAAACATCTTGCAAGATGATTTATGTGGGTCTAGCTTATCACATTATCCTGTCATTAAAAATTGTTAAATAAAAATTACCTGGCTTTTTGTAGGCATCATATTTTGAGTTAGTAATGCAACTTGCCCGAGCATGTAATCAAATGGGGTGCCTCGTCCAGCGAGACCATTAAGTTTGTCCTCTTTTCAGAGCAAAAGTATAGTTTGGTTGAGACTTGTGATTAACTTGTTGAATTATGCGATAGTCCTAATTTTCACACTTTTTAAATAAGAAGCACAACGGCTCAGCTTGAGATATCCTCAAACTGCACCATTGCGGTGCTACAAATATTGTTGATAAATCACAATATTAGCACGAATGGGTGGCGGAGTGACACTGGCTTCTCATACCGAAGGTTCCAGGTTCGATCCTCAGTGAGGCCACAATACAACTACGAGTTAAAAAAACAAAAATTTTTGTGCGTGCACTTATGTACGCGTGGTAGAAGATATTCCTTAAAAGTAAAATAAAGACAAAATTATATTTTAATGACGCCCAAAGTATTGGAGTTGTAAAAATCTATACTGACCATTGTCAATTATTTTATTGAGTTTCATGAAAACAATTAAAGCTTATACTAACAGAAATGTAACCTCGAGTATTTAAAATAATTGCTGCAAACAAAAACTTTCTTAAAAAACAATCTAAATTTGTGAACTCACGTGAACAGAATCTGATAACTAACAAGAATTCAGTATATCATAGTTAGTTCTGGTACCGCATTCCGCTATGTGCTGCATGTGCAACTTCCGTGACAGTAAAAAAATGACCCTGAAAGCACCAAAAGAAGTATACCTTCAATAAAAAAATACTTTGCTTATTTACAGCCCCAGTCGGTATGCGAATGTCCGCTGCTGGGCGGCGAGAGGGTGGGCGGAGTGTCCCGCGAGGTGACCTACCTGTGCCCCTACAGCGGCCCGGCCCGCGGCGTCCTGACAGTGACCAACTACCAGCTGCACTTTCGGCCCACAGAGCCCAGCGCGCACCACAGCGTGCTCGCCGTTCCCCTGGGAGTGGTGAGTGTGTCCGTCTTCCAGTAGCACTGCTTTCATTTAACCAACAATCACGAGATAAGAAAATATACATATTCTTATTAACCCTCCTCATCTCATAAGTATGTGACTATTTCATTGTATATTTTTGATTCCTAAAATAGAAAAAATTATCAAAAATTAAATGATAAAATATTTTTTTTAAATTTTTTTTTTTTATAAGCAGAAACCATTTAGAAGTAGTAATTTTTATTATATAGAAACCATTTGAAACATGTGGGAAATGTTTCATTACATCTGTGTCCAAAATCATGGATTTGTTTGTTTATTTGTTTGTATATTTTTTAAAAGATCCCATTTTTCATCTAGTAATTAAAATATAAATTAACATAACACTTAAACATAAATATTCCAAAAATATATCAATATAAAAATCGTAAATAGAAACACATTTTCACATCTGGCACAAAGTAAAGAAATTAAAAAAAAATGAACATGAAACAACATAACATGATCATAAATTAAACTTACTTTTCACATACATTTCTTTCATAAACTGTTCTTATTTTGGAATGTTCCTTTCTTGAAATTTGTTTTGTGACAACAATGTATTGTACCACTTACCTCCCAAGAGAACTTCTTAGAGTTGGTATCTTTATTTGCCCCTTTGTTCAATGTCTATTACTTATACAGTCTAAGGGGTGAGATTTTTTTATAAAATAATCTTTGTAAATTTGTCACAGGGAGTTAGTTTTGTATATTTTTGTGAATGATGGTACATTCAATTCTTGAAATATATTTACAGTAGGATAGTCATAAAGTTTTTTGAGAATCATTTTAATAATCATTTTTGTATTATGATTAATGGCTGTACGGTGGACTTATAAGCCCCTCCCCTCCCAATAATACCACACCGTAAGAGGGACTGCACCAACGTGCAATACACCATTTTAATAGTATTGTATATACACTTTATCCTACCACTTGTTACTGATGGTCAAATTGTTTGTAGATTTCACAGAATGTTCCCTCGTAGATTTGTAATTAATATAATCTTTTCAGCTCAAATTCTGGCAAAGTTTTCATTTTTATTCAATCTTGCTTGAAGAAATTTTCTCCTTATACCAATTTTTTCAAAATGAATGCAGTTTTTTTCATTCTTTAAACTAAATAAATTGATTGGCTGAAGTTAAAGACAGTTGTCTCACATCGATGCGTATTTATTATTTTAGATTTTACGAATTGAGAAAGTCGGCAGCGCTTCTTCCAGAGGAGAGAACTCGTACGGTATAGAAGTGTTCTGCAAGGTAAATATTATTTTCAACAAGTATACTCATCCCCACTTATTGTTACCTAAGACGTAGATTATAGTTTACTTGGTCTAGGCGAGACGCTCGCTCAGAAATTGAGAGATTAGGGTCTTAGCCCCAAGTTGGTTGTATTCTGTTAGTTTCATTTCAAAATAGTAAGAATATTGAAGGGTCACGCATTCATGAATGGATTTTGATTACTGGTTTACTTAGAATTTTCTACAAATTTACCGAATACGAGAACAGTCTGGAAAGTTATCAGGCCGAGAGATGGCTTTGCTAGTGCCATTTTTTTTTTTTTTTATTGGTTCAACTCTCATATGAACATGTGTACAGTTTCAAGTTAATCTTTCAATTCAATCTTTATTAACGAGTCATTTGAAGTTGACGTGTCACTTTTTTTTTTGAAGCTTTTTCCAAATGAGCTTTCTGTTCTAGGACATGAGGAATTTGCGCTTTGCCCATAAGCAGGAGAACCACTCCCGGCGCGGAGTGTTTGAGTCACTGCAGCAGCTCTCCTTCCCACTCTCCCACGGCTTGCCACTCTTCGCCTTCAGCTATCGGGAGGCCTTTCCCGAAGACGGTTGGAACATCTACGAGCCCATCGCTGAACTCAAAAGGATGGTGAGACCCGTTGTGATTGTGTATATTTGACATTACTGTAGGAGAGCTCATAATGATATAAGTTAATGTTTCAGGGGGTTAACAACGACACATGGAAGATTACGCGGATGAATGAGCGCTACGAGATCTGCGACAGCTATCCGGCAGTTTGGGCCGTGCCAGCCGCCGTTTCCGACGAAGTTTTGCGTGCCTGCGCCGCCTTCCGCGCTCGTGGCCGCCTACCCGTGCTGAGCTGGCTGCACGCGCGACACCAGGCGGCCGTGGCGCGCGCCGCGCAACCCCTGGTGGGTGTGGCCGGCCGGCGCGGACGAGACGACGAGCGGTACATACAGTTGATCATGGACGCAAATGCCCAATCGCACAAACTGTTTATTATGGATGCGCGACCCAGCGCCAACGCCAAGGCTAACAAAGCCAAAGGAGGCGGGTAAGTGTAACCACCTTTCGACTGATTGAAATGCCCCCGGCAACCTCGTACTTACTGTGCGTTTATTACAGATATGAGTCGGAAGACGCCTACCAAAATGCCGAACTCGTGTTTCTGGACATCCACAACATACACGTAATGCGCGAGAGCCTTCGCAAGCTCAAGGAACTCTGCTTCCCGGCCATCGACCAGAACAGGTACCCTTTGATCCCCAGCTTTCCCTTCCCCGCTTTTGACGCGCCGCTCTTCTGACCGTCCTCTCTGTGCAGGTGGCTGAGCGGGCTGGAGGCCACGTGCTGGCTGAAGCACATCAAGTGCATTATCGCCGGAGCCGTGCGCATCGTGGACAAGGTGAGCCTGCCACTGCCCCTGAGCTAGTTATCCCTCGTGCAGTTAATAATGTCCCGCACCTGCGCAGGTGGAGAACCACAAGACCTCGGTGCTGGTGCACTGCTCGGATGGCTGGGACCGCACGGCGCAACTGACCGCACTGGCTATGCTACTGCTGGACCCGCACTACCGTACCATCCGGGGCTTTGAGCTGCTTATCGAGAAGGAATGGATTTCCTTCGGACATAAGTTCCAACAGGTAAATGGAGGGTCCCCCCTTAATACTGTGGCTCTGGTCTCACTAATTATTATTGTTACTGTAGTTTAATCTCAATGTCCTTAAATCTTTCCTCTGCGGTGCATGTCAACTGAGCTGACCTTGCCTCTAATGATGTAAATATCTCTGGAAATATACTAAATACGGATCTCATATTTTAAGTTCTCCCCCTTTTATGTATTCAATATTTATGTGTTCAATAAAATAATTACAATATCTACAAATTTTTTTCTAACAAATTGAATTTGTTAATATGCGTGTGTATTGTAGGAGAAGAGAAGTGTGAGGAACATAATGCGGTACTCAGCGGAAGGGCAGGCGCTGTGAGAGTCGAACATGTTTAAGACCAATGTTTTGTCTCATTTTTAGCATTTTTACAGTCGGCCGTATTCTGAACTAAGCAATATTGCTTTTTCTGTTTCTTGACAGTTTTGTAAATATAACATTGCAAAGCCGCCAATTTTGACATTTTAAGTTAGACAGGTTTGAAATTAATGAATTCAATCAGAAAGCTCCAAGACGTAAACGAACATTAAGTTATTCACAATTATGAATAATGACCTTTCTAATTGATTAAATACATTAATGTCAAACCCGTCAAACTTAAAATGTCAAAACTGGCGGCATTACAATTTCAAATAACTGTCAAGATAGAGAAATGGCAATATTGCTTAGTTTAGAATACGGCCAAACATTTGATTCGTATTCAAACGACTTTAAAATTGAAAAAATCTTCATGTCCACTCAGTTTACAGCAACAAAATGTGCATTTTTGTTCTAGTACTGTATGGGAAAGGTTGAATTGTTATACATTTATTATATAGATATACTTTATCAAAACATTAGGTTAAAAGGTACATACATACTATTAGTGTAAATAAATCAAATAAAATATGTGTACCTAGCGCACGGGCCACGGGGATGAGAGGCACAGCGATGCCGACCGCTCGCCGGTGTTCCTGCAGTGGGTGGACTGCGTGTGGCAGGTGTCCCGACAGTTCCCCACGGCCTTCCAATTCAACGAGCGCTTCCTGCTCACCATTCTCGACCATCTCTACTCGTGCCGCTTCGGCACATTCCTCTGCAACTCGGATAAGGAGAGAGTCAAGGCTGGTGAGTGTCGCGCCTTGTATCTTCCAGAATGAGCGACAGATTAAGCCAGTCGCCTCCTAAAATGCTTATCACAAATCATTTCAGAGTTGAAGACAAAAACCGTCTCGCTGTGGTCCTTCACCAACAGCCGCCTGGAACTGTACAGCAATCCTCTTTACGCTGGCGGAGAGGGCCCCCAGCCGGTCCTCATCCCGATGGCCTCGCTGCGCCTCATCCAGCCCTGGCGCGCCTTGTACTGCCGTTGGAACCCCGCCATGAGGCAGCAGGTAAAACTTTCTCCTTGTCTTCACACTATTGTGCAAAACCTCGCTCAGTAGACTTAATTAACTGCGACGCATGTTTTAGGATCCCATCCTGCAGCGCACTCGGGAGCTGCTCTCCCAGCGGGCCCAGCTGGCTGCCCGGGCTGACGAGGCCCAGCAGGAGTTCCTGGCTCGCCAGAGGAACCCCGTCCCCGTGCACTCCTGAAGTATCCAGAGCAGTTTAGGCCTTCTCACCGCATCCCATCATCCTTATTACACTCCACATTATATACTTTTATATTTCGCTATATTATATGTAAGTCTTCCTCGAACATGGACGTGTGTATATTTCTTACGTGCCTCGAAAACATTTTCTCAACTGCATTTATTTTTCCACTTCTCACTCACGAGGTTCAGTTAGAATTGGGCAGTTTACTGGACTTGTCAGATCAAGTGTTGAACGTAACAAGGGCCGAGTCCTTTTGCGTCTGATTGTGATTGTTTATGATTGTCCTTGGAAGATCATCGCATTGTTATTGTTCTTGTTTAACAAACAACACCATGAACAGTCTACTGCCAGGTGAAATCTACTGTCTAAATGAATGGTCTATTTTTAAAGTTGTATGTATTTATATTTAAGTCTATTATAATTTTATTAAATGTGTTCCAAATAAATAATTACTTCAAAAAAATTGATTTAATGTATTATGTACCCGGACTCTAGTCCCTCGAGCGTCCCTAATGACCAATCACACTCGAGGTGAGCATCACCATCGCCACCGATGAGAAGCCTGATGCGACCGACGATGCACCGGCCTCCAGCGCGCCGGTAACACGACTACTCTTCTTCCCAACTATTTTATTATGACCTGTACTTCCAATAAATTCGACCTTTAACCAACCTTGAGTATTTTCTGGTCATCCTGTATATCCATCTCACCATTGATTAATATCTACCTGTTGTCACATACATAATAAAATATTTAAAACCACGCATATATTTAAATTTACTTAAAAGTAAAAAAAAATTCCACTAAAAAAATTTTGCATCAGTCTTCAAATATAAGGTGGGCACTTACGATATTGATATAGATTACAGAATTCTATTGTAGATGGAGGGAAAACTCTCGCGCTTTTATTTGGAGAGTGAGCCAAAAAATTTTAGCCGTATTTTTTTTTTACTTTTTAGTACATTTAAATATAAGTGGTTTTTAAGAAAAAAAATCTTTTCATGTAATATAATTTTTTTCTTATTGGACTTAATATTACCCAGCGTACAAAATCACTTAGGTAGGAAACTAGCGCCATCTTTTGGCGAGGTCATTATCTATTTTCTCAAGTAAAATTTGGATTAGTTGGATCTCTGTGTTTTCCACATTACTAAGAAGGTAGGTTTTGATTTTCACAAAAAATTTATAGTAGAGTTAAGAATAGTAGTATCTTTGAGAAACTTCATGCACAAAGCTTCCTTGAGTTTGATTATAACTTAAAAGTGCCACATAAGGCACAAAAATAATATGTTGCAATTATTTTCAACAGATATTTTCTGTTTATTGAAACAAGGACAACCTTCTAATTGATTCATTTAATTTGATATGGATTATTAATAGTATTTTAGAGTAAAGAATAAATATGTTAGGAAGGAATTTAAAGTTGATCTTAGCATGGAGGACGGAATGGAAAAAAGGTCGCTCAAACAGTTTGGGCATGTTGAGCGAATGAAAAATATATGGTGCAAGTATTGACAGCACTATGTACATGAGGTAAGAATCTGTGGTCTCTTTCCTCTCTGCCTAACCCGCGAAGAAAAGAAATGATAGTTAGTAAGTAAGTACAAGTATTAACTTGTATAAGGCTGAACAGGCTGAGGCATGGGAAGGGAGAAAAAGAGAGGAAGCGGCTGCACACTGTTAGAAAAGCGTCGTGCAACAAATCATTCGACAGGCACAACGGGGGGGCGTACCCAGCAGAAGAGAGACGCAGGCTGAGACGATGAGAAACTATAAAATGTTAGCACAAATTTCATTCACCCCGTGCGAGGCTGGCCCTTGGAAACTTCATTTTAGTTTTATTAATTCAAAGGTTAGTACCTAAGAAGAATGATAGTGTGATTGACCTTTAAACAATATCAGTCGTTGCGATGACACTCCGGGGTCACCATGGGTCACGTTTATCTCTGATACACGGTTATCCGCAAGTGACCAATATGTACTTCCTTCCATGTAAGAAGGAAAGGGGGACACTTTTTAATATCTTATGAAAAACGCTCGGAGCTGAGTTATTGTAGTGTAATCTTTTATTCTTGTACTTCTTTTAAGAATATGATATTGGACCAATTATTTATCCCAAACTAGTAAAAGTTTGAGCAAGAAGCTCTGTGCGTAAAAATATGTAATATGGGAATAAATAATAAAAAATTATTTCAAGAAAAAACACAAAAATCAATGAAAGGACATTTCATAAATTCTTTATAATATTTATATAATATATATATGTATATATATATATATATCTATATATATATATAATATATATATATATATTATTATATATATATAATAAATATAACCTATGAATATTTTTGGGTGATGGGGTCTTGATCTTTTTATCAGTTGATTATATACAAGACCTACAAAAATTTTCTAACTTACTTCAATCAAATATTGGATGAAGAAATCATCTACAGTGATCTCTATAGAAGCATCTATGTAACTGCTTAATAGGTACTTATTTCCTTCAATACACCAACACTCTGTGTTAGCATTATAAATCTTTCCATCAACCGTCTTCCTAAAAACATTCATTACATACCTAGTAGGCAATTCAAATAAATATTTTTGTGTGTATTTATAATTTCATGAAGTCAAAAGTATCAATGAATTTGCAATCACTATGTTATTTGAGTTTTATTATTTTTTCAACTAGTATTTGGCGACAAACTAGTTTATTAATGTTAAATATATTATATTATGAATTCTCTTATCCATAAAAAGCAAAATGTGGAGATAATGAAATTAATTTATTCATTTGTTAATCTTTGAGCTGTTGCAAACGGTTCATAGAAAATGGTTCGGTTGCTCTCTGTACTTCATTCAATACGGAATAAAAGTGTTCTGCATCCAGTACTGAGAAGGAATGCGTCCACCACGTCCCTGCCGTCGGAAGCAGACGTGGTCATCGTAGGTGAGGACTGGAAAACCGTTTGGCAACCATTGAACTCAATTCTACCCTCACAAATATACCCAAACTCTTTGAATTAACATATATGTCTTTACTGCATCTCAGCTTTACTGTGGCAGTATGAAATGTAGAATTTCAAATATATTGGAATGTGATGTGATTTACGTAATTGTATTTTCTGCTAAGCTAATTTGACTAGACATGGTGTGGTGGTGATGGTATAAGCTAAAAATGAAAATCTGTACTTCAACAACTGACTCCCATGAATTTTAGTTTATTATGGTTTTAAATTTCAATGTATTTAATTCACAAAAAGTGTATTTATTGTACTGACTGCAGATGAACATTTTTACTGTTTGAATAAATATTTTTAAAATTCAGGTAAGGATTTGAGAAGTGAAATGAACAGAATGTGCAAAAAGTATGATGAATACCTACATAATCGTGTGAGAAATACATACATGACTATAAATATTCTACAATGTTGGTAAGTATAGTGAAATAATTATAACAAATAATTCCTATCATCTACCAGATAATAAAAAAAGATCTAATAGTTTTAAGTACTTACGAATTAGCGTTATTATCTGGCTATAAAAAAATCTTTTAAGTAAGACCAATAATAACATATCTGAATTTATTAAATAACTTGTGAAGACTGCAACAGAAAACATATTAGCCAACAGCCAATCTAAATACTAGAATTAAAAAACATTACTAACAATTTCTCAGAATTTCTCTAATCGCATAATTGAAACAAATCACTTTTGGTAATCATAAACTTCTCCAATTGGCGTCTTATAAAAGAATAATTAATATATTTCGAAAAAACACTTAAATACCTTCCCCGACTCTTCTCCATTATTGTCTATATTCCCATTATTGTCTATATACCCAATAAATTCCCTCCATGCCCCGCCCCACCAAGAATAGATCGGGGATTCCCTCGCTATTCTGACTTCGGTATTGTTGCTGCACCTCTCATGAGCTTTGCGATGGGAAAATAGCCCAGGCGCACTCTCTCCTGCATATTTGACATAGGAAGGGATCAGGTTGAATTGGTCGGTCTCGTTGACGCATAGTTGCGGCTCGTTGCTCATTTTTTAATTGTCTGGCCGCCGTAACACCAAAACACGAATATAATATGTGTAGTGTAGTTGCCATGATGCTCGCCTAGTGATCTGATGGTCTGTGGTTTGAGCCCCATTCCAGGACACCGTCACATTCCTGAAATTTTAAAACAGGTATCGATCTAGAAACAGTATGGACTAAAGGTTGTCGCCTTGATCAGTGTACTCTTAGGGGCTTGGGTATATAGATTTTTTATATTTTCCACCAATCAAATAATACATTTTCACCTAAATCTATGCTACTTACTATTGATTAAACAACCGGCCATTAGTAATACAGTGATTTAAAAATGCTTTCTCGGAATATGCTAAAATATATTTTATTTAACAAAAATAAGCCTTTGTTAATGATTTTTTTACTAATTTCGCGAAGTTCTTAATTTCGAAATTAGCCCACTTGATAACATTTTTTGGTCTGTTGAATTACGAATTAACAGGATTTTAATGTATTTGATTGGATTTGGAAACAGAGCCATGTACATGATTTTGTATATTGAATGATAAAACTAACAAGGTTGTTCCTACCTTAGAAAACTATCAGTACGAATACAAACAAGAATTGAGAAATACATATGTCATATTGCATCCAAAGAGTTTGAAAAGACACTACAATGTGTGTGGTGTGGATTGTGAAACTCTTTCTGTTTACAGGTGGAGGCATCGCAGGATGCAGCACTCTCTATGCCCTGGCACACCGCGGCGTCCGCGCCGTGCTGCTGGAGCGGGCGCGCATCACCTCCGGCACCACCTGGCACACTGCAGGTACTATATTACTATTATTTGGAGTGCAATGAGTGCAAACACTGTTTATGATTCATTCAAGGTCTGCAAGCAATTGATGCACTTTTTTACCCTGTTTATATGCTTCAACTATTTAAAACATATGATGTTTGAAATATGAGATTTGAATTCTGCACTCATGGCGAAATGTGGTTGGAGTTGGGCGAGAAGAGGTTTCCTAGGTATCTAGGGAGTGAGTCCCTAGCAGTCTGTAATTTCATAAAATAGTTAACATTTATCCACATAAACGATTGGCAAATCAACCAGTAACTATAAAAAAAGTTTTAACTTTTTTAACCACCCGGTCATGGTGGTGTAAATACTAGCCCTATAGCTGGAGTAATCTTCCTCTTGTTATGAAGTTTACCACTGACCACTATATCATCTCTCTTTCACAGGTTTGTGTATGAGAGATGTGGTATCAAATATGCAAGAGTAATAATGAGTAACAAGGGAGTAATAGCATTAGTCCACTGTGTATACTTATTTTACAATTATACTAAATTACTGAATGAAAAACAACTTTGCGTAACAATACTAAAATATTACAGAGAGTTACAAAAGCATGGTTCACCAAATCGGGGCGGGCGACGAAATGAAATTTGGTCCGTGCTTGTAGGTGGTCCGAGCCACCGGTCACGCTTCTATTCTAGTATTGCTAGGTCGTGATGTCTGGCACAAAGTGAATGAATGGGCTTCGTCTTTCTGTATAGGTTTGGTGTGGAGTTTGCGGCCAAACGACGTGGAGGTGCAGCTTCTGGCCCGCTCTCGCGCCGTGTACGGGGGCCTGGAGGCCGAGGGGGAGCAGCCAGCAGGCTGGACCAACAATGGTGGCCTCTTCATCTCACATACACAGGTCTTTACTATTGCCCACTACACCTCCATGTTAACTAGTGATAGTTACTTATATCTGTATTCATAACTGCTGTCACATTTTCATATCATTATATTCAAATTGTGGACTATTATCATTATTAATATATTTTCATAATAATATATTATCATTATTAAATTGTTCATAATCCTGAAATTTTTGTTGAAATCATGAATATCAGTTGGAAATGCATGTACACAAATTCTATTCTATAATTTTAACAGTCAATTCCATTTATCGCATGTCATTTAGTGTTTAATTAAGAGTAAATAAGTTCTTTTGCCAGGAAGTCATTTAGTTAAATAATATTTATGTGTGTAAAGACATTGAAAGTACTTTACTGCACTTTTGTCAGAAGCAAACTAGAGTATGCAACGCAAGTATGGAACCCCCAGTATATGATCTATGTAAATCGGTTGGAACAAATTCAAAAAAAATTTATTCGCTTTCTCAACTTTAAATTCAATTGCGTTTCTGACGATTATGACAGTTCATGCAAAAAATATCACATCCTACCTTTATACAGACGTCGGGAAATAGGTGATTTGATGTACCTACTAAAAATTGTATCAGGCAACGTCGACTGTCCTGAACTATTAAATAGACTAAAATTCCATGTTCCCTGTAGATCTCGTAGACACAACCCAGTCTTTCACATTGATTTTACCTCATCCAACTATCGTCGTAATTCATATTTCTTGAGGGTATGCGATGCATTCATAAACTGATAAGATTATTGGATATTGATCTGTTCGAGTGCAGCCACACAAGATTAAGAAAAATTTTGAGTGCTGAATTTTTTTCCACGTAATAATTAAGTTTCTTTATCTTTTGTTTAAATTTTTTATTCTTTCTTTCTATATAATTAATATGCCTTAGTATATCATAAATATTTATCATTACTGACATATTTCTGTTTGTTTAAATTTTTTATTCTTTCTTTCTGTATAATTAATATGCCTTAGTATATCATAAATATTTATCATTACTGACATATTTCTGTTTGTTTAAACTTTTTATTCTTTCTTTCTATATAATTAATATGCCTTAGTATATCGTAAATGTTTATCATTACTGACATATTTCTGTTTGTTTAAATTTTTTATTCTTTCTTTCTATATAATTAATATGCCTTAGTATATCATAAATATTTATCATTACTGACATATTTCTGTTTGTTTAAATTTTTTATTCTTTCTTTCTATATAATTAATATGCCTTAGTATATCATAAATATTTATCATTACTGACATATTTCTGTTTGTTTAAATTTTTTTATTCTTTCTTTCTATATAATTAATATGCCTTAGTATATCATAAATATTTATCATTACTGACATATTTCTGTTTGTTTAAATTTTTTTTTTCTTTCTTTCTATATAATTAATATGCCTTAGTATATCATAAATATTTATCATTACTGACATATTTCTGTTTGTTTAAATTTTTTATTCTTTCTTTCTATATAATTAATATGCCTTAGTATATCATAAATATTTATCATTACTGAAATATTTCTAAATGTGGAGACCTGTAATTGGCCATCTATATTGTATCAATGTTTTCTATGCTTTTTTTTTGTGCTGTTGGTCTTCCATAAACATTAAATAAATAAATAAATAAATGAAAAGCGCTTGAGGTGATTTCTCACGAAAACGGCGCTATATAAATCATCCAAATATGAATAAATAATTTAATTTTTCTTATTAATGGTGAAAACCTTCAACATCGTAAATATTAAACAAGAATAAAATAGATGCACAATCTTAGCTTAATGTACTATTATACATATTCATTACTACGATTGAATTCAAAACTATCACGATTACACAAATATAAAATTCAAAATGAGCAATTGGCATATCTTTTTTGAAATATTTTTTGTCAGCCGTATTACAAATGTGCAATTTTGACCTGGGTAGGCACGCACGGATGAGTACGCTCGACTGGCCACACTGGGCCGGGCGCTAAACGTTAGCAGCGAGGTGCTCGGGCCGGCCGAAGTGCGCGATCGCTGGCCTCTGCTATCCGGGCCCCTCCGCTCTGCCCTGTTCTGTCCCGCCGATGGCACTGTGGATCCTGCTATGGCAACCGCAGCTCAGCTACGCATAGCCAAAGCCAAGGGGGCCAAGGTGACTATAAGCCTATCATTTCTTCTTATAAGCCTTTCATTGTAACTCGTTGCACCTCAAAATACAATATGTTAAATTCTACAAATAATCTAGACATTTTTACTGACAATTTGCTTTTATTTAAAAAGAAACTCCGTAATCTCATTTATGACTAATGATTTGATACTTCTTTAATTGAATCCCATTCCCTCCCTCTCCCCACCCCTCCCCTTTTATGCTTTTAAATTTAAATCTTTGAAATATTTATTATTTATTACATATTCTTTATCATTGTATTTTATTTAGTTTTTTTTTTACCAGCTTCGAGGAAACTTTACTGGTTTATACTCACGAATATTTTTTTGATATTATACAAAAAAAAAAATTGTACCGTATATTTCTAAAATAAAATAAAATAAAATAAAAATTCTTACCCTCCAGGGTTTAAAATATTTTTGTCAACCAATAATGTGGAAACTTTTACTTAAGTGCAAATAGTTAATTCCGAACTGCTTTATTAAATTTTATTTTAATTGATATGTTGCACAGTATGCAAGGATATCAGTGGTAGCAGACATGGCATAAGGTATTATAATGCCTCCTGGGATTTTCTGCAAAAGGGTTTATGACTGGGAGACATTTGACCTGATATATATTGATTGGCGCAGGTATCGGAAGGCACGCCCGTGCTGCAGATCCAATCAGGGCCCAACTCCCTGGGGCACCAGGAGGTGAAGGCGGTGGTCACTGCGCAGGGGATCATCAAAACCAAGTGCGTCGTGAACTGCGCAGGTTTGTACAACAGACAATCCACACATTACACCAACTACGTTAATATTTCTAATAATTTCAACCATAGATGGCAATTGCATAATTGTATCAAATAATGTAAATGAGGTATATAAATAACATATATACAACTTTCCAAATTTGATAGATGTATATTTAATCTTGGGTGGAATTGGTGAACAACACATTGTTTAAAGTGATCACGTAAGCCTGCCCCAAGCAGGTCATAAGCCCTGTAAATGCCCAATATGGAGCTCCATAAATACTTCCCTATACAAATAGCTTTTTTTAAATTATAAATCTGCGATGTAAAGAGTTGTTGTGACAAACAATCTTGTTGATTTTTAGGAAATAAAGCCCACATGTAAAGGTAATTATGTTAAAAATGCATAAAACATCATTGTTATTACAAAACAATATTATTAGAGAAAATTATGTAAAAAAAATATGTTTTATTCATGATTTTAAACCTCTCATGTGGTAGTATTCAGGGATTGCATTGCCTCAAAAAAGTAGTTCCTGACATTTTGTAAGATAGTAACAAACTCTCGATTGTGACTAAATTTATCTGAATGTCATTGAGATTCCCATTGTAAACTTACCCCGTGAGCCCAGGGGCATGGGGAGGCGGTGTACGCGCACTGAGCGGGCGGGCCGGCCTGCCGTTGCTGGCCATGAAGCACGCCTACATTGTATCGGAGGGCATCCCCGGAGCTCGCGCATTGCCCAATGTGCGCGATCACGATCACGCCTTCTACTTCCGCATCCAGGGAGACGCCATCTGCATGGGCGGGTACGAGGGTAATCCGCACCTGCTAGACAAGGTGGGTTCTATATCTTGCAATGAGCATTTCTTCTTAAGTATTGTAATACCACATGTGCAAGACTTTCTTTAAAAAACATTATTTATTTTCCTTCCTTAAGTCTTTCAGAATTTGTCTCAATTTTGCAATGTAGCAAATGAGCAGCTGTCAGTATACGCTCCTCCACTGAGGGAATCTCTTGGTCCTTTATTTATTTATATTTATTCTTTAATCTACTTCTAAAGCACAAATTGCTTGTCTCTTTTTTATTAAAGTACAAGTACATATTTATATTTTATCACTTGATTATTAGCGCTTAATCATACTCTTGGAACTATAAGATATCATCTTACTGTTTATTTTATTTGTACCTAAATCAACCATTTTATATAGGAATATCAAATTTGACATATTTGTTGTTTGTCTGGTCATAGTCTATTTTGACTAAAACATTGTTATAGCTTATTATTCCAAGATCACAACAATTTAATTTTGTCACGGGATCCCGGCAATGGGAGATAAATAAAACACCTGGAATGAATCAAAAAAATTATTTATCACAAACACCAGCTGTCACTGGACACGAATTTAATTGGAACGAATAATTCAAAATAATTTTGAATTAATAGCTTATCAGTGCAATACTTTATACTTGTCATTCCAGAGTATTTGCATGTCTGTGATCGCGCTTATTCACTATTGAATGGTGGGTACTGTGTCAATTTATAAATGCTGGTACTTCACTAGCCACACTGAAACGCCACTGGTCGCTTGTTTTCTGTGGAATTGCTGAAACATTGCAACAAACTATTCGTTTGCTGAAACGTTGCAACAGCCTGTTCTTCTCAATGGCATCATCGCGTTAATATACATTTTGGAGTTTCCTCATCTAGTAGTTTATTCTAAACCCTTCCAGTAATTTTTAATTTACAGTAAAATGTGCGCAGAGTGGTGTAAAATCTTCGATTAATTTTAGAAGCCATGTAGATGTCAATTTACTTGGTACATATTTGGTTTTTATCTGTGGTAAATAGAGCATTAAAATCATTACTAATGAGCCACATCTAGTTGACAAACATTATATAGGAATCTTCTGGTTTGTGTCTTCTGGGGTATTATGCCGTGTTTTTACGACCTTTTTGGTCAGATAGTTTGTAAAAACACGGCATAATATCCCATAAGACACATATTGGAAACCTGACATTTATTAACATCATCTATCTGTTCTTCTTACTGAAACACAAGTTTCCTCTTAAAATTTTATTTACTACATTTTCATTCCTACATTAAATTAATTAAAATACCCCCAAAGCCACACCTAGCTACACAGGGTTAGATATTTACCCCAGATGCTATTTATTATTGATTTTTACCCAAAAGCCTAATCTAACCGAACTGCGCCCCGCAGGGTCTTCCAGATAACTTTGAGTTCCAGCTGTACGAGCTAGACTGGGGAGTGTTTTCCACCCACGTGGATGGTGCCAGCCGACTCTGCCCTGCCCTGGCCACTGCGGGTGTCCGCTCCACAGTGTGCGGCCCGGAGTCCTTCACACCAGACCACAAGCCACTGTTAGGCGAAGACACACAACTGTTTGGTGAGATATTAATGAATCTATAGTATACGCATATTTATTTTGCATTGCAATATTCACTTTACAGAAAAAAAACAATTTTTTTAAACATGTTATGCTATTAAAAGTGTATGTTGCATTCATATCAATTACAGATATTTATCACATTTGATGCCTGTTGTGTATCTCAATTTTTTTATGTATGTGGATGTGTACAAGTACGTAGGTGTGCGTGAATATGTGATGATTGCGAAGACGGAAAATACGACAAAGACCATTCAAGATTGAGAGATTGGCTTGTAAGAACATACTGCTGTTAAAGATAAAATAAAACCCATCTCTCAGAAGCCCACTACCCACCAGATGCATGTGCACAACTTGTGGAAGGATGTGCCGTTCCAGAGTAGGGCTCCTCAGCCACGCTCGGACTCATAATTAATAAAACGTCATCCTCGCAATGAGGGACTGCCGAAGACTGCCATGAGAGAAACCAATTGTGATATTATATTATTGTAAGATTCTTGAATAAACTGGCGAGTGACTCTACAATTCTCCAATGTTTTATTAATGATGCCGGACCCTCACATAAGAAAAGAGAGAATGTCATAACACCAAATACCATTTTCATTTCACCTTAGCTTGTACTACAAATGATGTGTCACATTTTGTGTAATATGCGGCATATCATTTGTAGTTAGAGATATATAACATGGTTAAGTACTATCCTAGGTCTGTACCACAATTGCGGCTACAACTCAGCCGGAATGATGTTCTCCCCAGGCTGCGCCGAGCAGATGGCGGACTGGATCATACAGGGGAGGTAGGAAGACAACCATTTCATCTCCTTCTTGTACTGCAAGTAATGGTAATCTGGCTGTGTCATTTACTGATTATCTTCCTCACTATCACTGTTGTAGACCTTCTCTTCCGATGTTTACGTTTGACGTACGCCGCTTCAGTCCAGAGCAGCTGAAGAATGTACGCTGGCTGCGGGAGAGAAGCCACGAAGCTTACGCGAGGAACTACGATCTGGTGAGATATTAATCACTCTCCTCAGTCCCCAGTTCCTTTCACAAAAGTGTAAAAAAGTGTTGAATTCTAATTAGAATTCAATTCTATTCTATTCTAATTCAATTCTATTCTATTCTATTCTATTCTATTCTAATTAGAATTCAACGCTTTTTTACACTTTAGTGGGTGGAGTGAACATCATTATCAATTGATAATGATGTTCACTCCACCCACTCCACCCACCTAATATGTACAGTATATTCTATACATATAAAAAAATTATTTGTTAAGTTTTTAAGTTATTTTCCACAAACTATCTTTGTAATAAATTAGTGGTTGTAGGGTGGTATGCCGTAAGACACATATTATGTATATATGTAATTACAGTGTTTAATGGTAAATTCGAGCTGAGTTGCTTACGGTACGGCTAAACATTTTTAGTTGTTAAATGGATAATGAATATTTGTCAAACACCAGATGTAAATGCATCGAAATCTATTAATTTGTAGAAATGTTGGCGTAAACAATTTGCACTGAGGTTTAATTACTGTAGTGTTTGTTACATCAGCTTGCTTTGTTCAGGTTTTCCCATGGGACGAGCCGTTGGGGGGACGCGGAGTGCAGCTATCTCCGGTGCACCCCGAGCTGCAGCAGTCCGGAGCCGTGTGGCAGACCCGCGCCGGCTGGGAGCGGCCCGCCTTCTTCCTCAAGGATCGTGTGGTACATCCTGGTGTCATCTCTCTCCCCTTCAAACCTGGCCATTAACATTGTTCAATATGGTAGAGCAGTCAACATAGACAGATGACATAACTTCCGTGATACTGTACTAAAATGTGAAAATCTAAAGAGGCAATGTGACAATTAAAAAAATTAGTTTTTAATTTGAAATATAATTCTTATTTTAACTTTGTATACTTTGTACTACACACTCAATATTTGGGTTATTTTTCACTACAACTAGGTAGTTTCGGGAAGAGCGGTTTTTTCATCTAAATTATGTCTAAATTATAATCTTAAAAACTAAAATAACACCTACTACATATTTTTTGTTTTCACGAATGTTACATATTATTTTCTTAGAACTGCAATTGTATAAAGAAATTGGAAACAATGCTTTATATACTAAATCTCGATAGCCAGTATTGACCACAGCTACATCATTTCTCCTTGTAGGTACCGCTGCCGGCCTATGACTGGGGCGGCCATTACGGCCATGCACGCAACGTTGACAAGCGCTACGAGGATATCCTCGCAGGAGACCACACCTTCGGCTTTTCCAAGCATCATGACATAGTAATTATCTTTTATTCAAAATAACAAACAAACACAAATAATATCTGTCAGAATTGTACTCACGCATCAATATTTGTTCTCTTTGGTCCTGGTTTACCACCTGTGAGTGTACAATTAAATAACTTATTTTATTTATGTTAATAGATCAATAAAATCATCTGTAAATATTTAAATCATTTTCACAATATTTTATTCAGATTATAAAACATCTGATTGGTTGAATTATTTTTCCCATGGGACAAGGTAATTCACATAATATTACCAATAAGCGGTTGTGAAATTAAGGGATTACTGGGAGAGTAAAATTCAGGTGGGAGATTTTTCACAAGGAAGTGATTAAATAATTATTTTTACTCTTTTTAATTGGCACATACAATTCTATTGAAGCATTTTTGAAAACAAACATAAAATGGATGCCTAGTGTCACTTATTTCCGTGACTAACATACAACTTTATTCGCTTGTTTGAGATAGAAGAGAAGATCGTGTACTTATTTTTTAAATTAAATATCTGCAATAAAGCGTAGGGATTTTTAATCTGGTAAACTATTTGTTTAAAACAAACTTTAAATTACTCTCCATTTTACAAAAAATGTTTTTTTCTTAATTGGATATGCAACATTGTAACAACATAAGGGAAAGTTGCATGTTTGACACGGAGGAACAGTTCTACAGAAATAGACATAACACAGCCATTTTATGTTTCTTTTTTAATTTACCGACCAACAAAATAATACTTTAATATGTAGGTACTTACTTACCTTAATAAGTGCCAAAAAAAATAAACAAACTAATCACCACCTTGTAAAAATTATAGGTGAATTTTACTCTCCTGGGGTGCTCATCAGAACTTGTCCGGAGGTGGCAGATAAAATGGGTACAAGGAAAGATTGTAAAATTATCTGGATGGTTTTCTTGATGAATCTTGTAAAGGAGGGAATGATGAATGAGAAAGAAAATGATGTTATAAGGCTCAACAGGTGGGGAGTTTGGATGTTTTAACAAATGTACTTAATGTGTCTGACAGATAGGGGCAGAAGCGCTGCAGTGTCGGCACGGCGCGGCGCTGTTCGACCTATCCTACTACGGGAAATTCTTCCTCAGCGGGCCCGAAGCGCAGCTGGCTGCAGACTGGATCTTTACAGCCAATCTGCAACGACCAGATACCAAGTCGGTACCGATCTTCATTTTTCTTATCTTAAATACATACACAAGGTTTGGATGACAGTCCGAAGTTGTGGAGTTGTTGAGGTTATTCTGTGTTTATTCCATGCTATATTTATATGTTCTTGGATACTGATATATCAGATAAATTAATATATATATATATATATATATTTCTATTTTAAAGTAAAACCAAACTTCAAATAGCTCCCCTGTGGATGTCTTCATGTTCACACAGGGTCGATGTGTTGTAGAGAAATATTTTTCATGTTACTTGTTAATTGTTACTTTTAAATATAATATTTCAGTAAAGTGGTGTACTCCTGCATCCTGAATGAGATGGGAGGTGTGGAGGCAGACCTCACTGTCAGTGTTGTGGAGAACGGCTCGGGCAAGTTCGGAGAACCTGCATTTAAGGTGAGATTCCTCTGATACTTAAGTTTCGGTAACACATAGCTGCAAAACTCTCCAGTTTAATTTTAAATTCGCTACAAATGAGTGGTGAGTGCCCTAACTTTGTTCTTATTTGGTTAATCAGTTTTAAAAATTTTTGTTCAGTATCTTACTTATCCCTTAGCAAGTTAGTGCACAAATCTTAGAATTCTAAGCTTTACTTTATTAGCGATTTATTAATTGTTCCTGAACGAAAGTAACAATAAACCTATACATTGCTTTTTACCATGCACATTTAATCACGCCGTTTCGCGTATGTAGGCAGAGAGGATAGAATGCCACATTCTCTCACCTCATCCATATTAAACATCTTCTCAAACTCGAAGATTGTCGAGGCTCCTAACAGGACTATGCTCCAGTATCTGGTTAATCTGGTCATCCCACGTACTCCACAGTTGCCCTCTCTTTCTAGAATCGTAAACTTCGTATGTATTTCTTACCATTCTTTGCTCGTTCATTCGCTCAACATTCCCAAATCATCTGAGCGACTTTTTTTCATTCTGTTGTCTATGCTAATATCAGCTTTCAATTTTTTCTCATATCTTCATTCTTTACTCGTATATCTGGATTTTTACATCCGTAATATACATATATTAATGCTAGCGATTATCATTGACACATAGGGCCGGGGCTTTTATGTAGTGGCAAGCGGATTCTCTGGCCAACACACTCTGGCTCACATGCGGAAGGTGATCCACACCAAGGGGCTCGATGCCACGGTGACTGACGTAACTCCGCAGATCGGGATCCTGTCCCTGCAGGGCCGCAACAGGTAGACACCTCTATGCTAGTCGTTTTCATCTGTATGTCTTTAGACGATGTTTCAGTTTGAAAATTCCCTAATCTCCTTCACCTCCAACAAATCTCTCACCAGCTTGTCTAAAATGTCGAGCTTCAAACTAAATGAGTCTAGGGTCTCAAAAGAGTAAAGGATTGGTAGAACACATTTTAATAAAACTCAGGAATACTCTCTGGTCTTGATTCTTGGCCAAATGTGGTAAATAGGTCCAAGAGACCAATTAAAAGTGTTCTACCAATTATCAAGCTACATAGACCAGGTTATCGGAGACGTGTGCTGAAGCTCTTACCAATAAATGAAGAGGCTGGCAGGTGACAGAGAGGAGTGGAGAGATTGAGTTCTTGATGCAGACCACTCCTATAGGATTGTGACCTAAAAAAAAACAATTTTTAGCCCCATGACTAGGGTTGGTGTGCATTCAATCTAAAAGAATGTGATTTTGTCGCGGGTCTAGGGCAATTCAATACATTTCTTAACTTTGAAGGTTGACTTTTTATTCTTTTTTTGACTAACTATACCTTAACTGTAACTGTAACATATGAAAATCAATGATATAATGATAAGACTGACTCTTGTATTAAGTTCCATGGGCAGCACTTAAATTTAGTGTGCATTTTTATTTGTACATATTTATCCCATCGATTATGGAAAACAATTTAAGAAAATTGGATTTTATGTAATCCAGTAAAATATAATTTTTCAATTGCACTCTTCAGTCAGAAGATTCTGGAGGAAGTTCTGGACCGTCCTCTGTCAGAGTTTGGCGCGTCCACTTGCGAGCTGCTGCCGGGGGGACAGGGGCGAGCGCTGCGAGTGGGCTGGTCAGGCGAGCTGGGCTGGGAGCTGCACGCGCCCGCGGACTATCTTCGAGACCTGCTGCAGCGGCTGCACCGCGTGCCAGGCTGGATCCACGCTGGCTGGAGAGCGCTCACAGCGCTCAGCGCGGAGAAAGGTAATGAAAATTTAGCTTTAGTTACTCTAAGTATACAAGTACTAAAGTACACATTGTGTGATTAAGAAGTGACCCCTGACTGAATGCACTTGACTCATTGACGAAACAGTGTTGCATGTCCTTTGACAGTGTTCAGGTGCCTCGACATTTCTCATTTTACGTTTTCTTCTGATGCAGACGATTCAAAATGAATAATAATTTTTATTTTATTATACTCTTACGCCTCTAAGATAAGATATCATAAGATCTCTGGTCTCTAATATTCTTTGTTCGATACTAGAACCATCTTCTTTCTATCTATTCTTGGCAACAAGCAATACATTATAATTTCTTTTCCTTTGTCAAAACTAAGCAATGATTTTTGAACACAGTTTTCAACGACACTGTTTGAGCTAACTCAGCAGCACTCAGTCTAGTAGTAGTGCAACGGTCTGACATTTTGAAATTTTTTATCAACACGTGAAGTTGAAGGACTTCCCTATGATCATCATCCTTTCCTTAAATCGGATCACACATTTAAAACATTGCACCTTGTGATGCAGGGTACCACCTGTGGAATGCTGACGTAAGAGCTGACGACACTCCTGTGGAGGCAGGCCTGGGCTTTACCTGCCGCAAGGAGGGCTCCTACGTGGGCAGCGAGGCGGTGGAGCGACAGCGAAGGGAGGGTGTCTACAAGAAATATGCCTTCTTCACTCTCAATGAGAAGGTGAATATTCTTGTAGGCATTTTATATATAAGCACCTTGCAGATTTCCACAAATCAATATGTACACGGTAAAACTATCCCCCCCCCCCCAAACTACAGCAATTTACTAATTACTTTCATCAGGCCTCTTAAAGTAGTTCACCAGTCTCTAAACAATTTTTCGTCTTGTAGTTACCGAGCTTAAACTGAAAATAGTATAATATCCCCTAGTAAATATATATATTTTTTAAATAGAGATGTGAATATGGAATATGTGTCGCATCAATATTCTTATTCCTTTTCAAACCAGGTAAGCCACTTAGACTGAGTTTTTTATACTTTGATAAGCACTTTAAATCTGCATGTCTGCTTCTGACTACACATTTCTACTAAGCAGTTATGCACGTTAAGTAGGTAGGTATGCACTTCAATATATTGTTCCAGATCATCTAACAATACTTGGCATATAAAATTGTTATGTTCACAGCGCCCCTTGTTTGGACTAGAGGCGGTGTACCGTAATGGTAAGCCATGCGGCTTCCTGCGCCGCGGAGACTACGCATTCTCGCTGGATGCACCCGTCGGGGTGGCGTATGTGTATCACCACGAGGGCGAGACCGTGAGCAAGCAGTACGTGCTGGATGGGGAGTACCACATCGAGAGCCTGGGAGTCAAATATCCCGCCACGGTGCACACCGCTTCGCCTTTTGACCCTAAAGGACGTCGGATACACGGGGACTACAACTAAGGACCATTCCTATCTTACCCAGTAAAGGGGACTCAGCCCGAATTGAATTTTTATTGAATGTAGATTGTTCTAAGAATATTACATTAAATTAATTTTAATTTACTCGTAACCAATAACCTGGAAAGAATTTTTATTTTATAAAATTATATGTATGTTCACACTTTCTTAGTATCACACGGGAAGAATAAAACAATGAAAATGTTTTCTTAACATTATGTATTTACAAATAAAGAAGTGTAGGAGTTAAGCGGCGAGTGGGTTGGCGTGGATGGTGACCGAGGATATTCGTGTTTCCGTGAGAGGTTTAAAGTTCTTGGCATTCACGGGGAGCTTCTCCAGCTCGTCCAGAGCATCCAGACCGTCGATAACTCTGAAATACACATAACATACAATATAAAGTGGGACAAACAAAAAAATATATTATCCACTGGACACTGCCAAAAATTGTCTATGAACAGTGTGCATGATCGGACATCAAAATTCAAAATGTATTTTTGTGAATATTCTTGTAATCAAGGTTGCCGGTAGTTGTTGCCACATAAATTCCAAGATAAAAAAGGACATTCGACAAGTAATAAAGATTACATCACGTCGAACATATTCATCACTGGGCTGTGGCTGAAAGCTGTCAAATCTTTGTACAGGGTGTCCCGTACCTCGACGTCAAGTCCAAATCGGGTGATAGGCCAAGTCATAATAGTTATCAGAAAAACATTTAAAAAAATCTAAGTCATGTGTTTTAAATATTAAAAGCATTTAAAAAATCTACATCCTGTGACTCCTATTGCTACAAATCTTTATTTTTCTTCATTTTTTTATTACTATGTAATCCTGAATAATGCTTCTGTAAACTTTTATCCAAAATTCAAAGCCAACTGCTCCAGCTTGGAAGAAAATGTCACTTTTTGACCAAACCAAGTATTCAAAATCAATACTTTGCCTAGTTTTAACTGCCTGTTTTTATTTTTTTAAATATTTTTGCTTGGCCTACCACCCGATTTCGGCTTGACGTCGAGATACGGGACACCCTGTATATATTCATTGCTGCGCCCTTGCAGGATTAACACATTAAGCGCCAAGATATTTTCACAAGTGACGTTGCATAGCGAAATTGGTAATGTCAATTTTCCACCAACGGTTTAACGTGACCTAACAGTGGCTTTTGAGAATGGCTGACCCGGCCCTAGTGTACAGCTATTTTAATATTAATAATATTAAACTAGCTATACACAAAAATACATTCAACTGTCTATAGTTTTCTGGGATATTCTGCTGTGTATATGTGATCTCTCTGGCTGACGTTTCAGATCCCATTGCAGAGTCCATCATCAAGGCTGATGATGATGGACCCTGCAATGGAATCCGAAACGTCAGCCATTGAGGTCATATATACACGGCAGAATATCCCAGAAAACTATACACAGAAGATTCTGAACGGCCGTGAAAACCTGAGAACATTTTAAACAAAAATATAGTGATGCAATGAATACTACTTTCACGAATATCAAACCTACTATTTGGCGAATACGAATAATTCAACAAAGTAAAAAATAATACACTACTGATCTTTTTTTACCAAGATATTTAATAATTAAAATTTACCACCAGCAAATTTTTGTTCAAAAAGCACAACATTTGTAACTCTTCAGGCGTTAGGCAATTTCTTTTATCCGTTTGTATATTTCCAGTGGTCGAAAATTATCTTTCTGAGGCGACAGTAGACGGCTTTAATGAAAAATACTTCTGGGCCAGTTTTTTGCCGTGTTATTAGATTTAATTTGAAATTATTTTATAAGAGTTAACACTTTTACATACAAGGGAAATATAATGGAACGAACAATACGTATTACATAACAAAAACTACATGAGATGAGCACCTAACCTTATTAATAACCCAACAAAACTAGATGAAAGAACTCAAGTTATGCTGTGAAACAAGTAACAATTGACAACTTGAGAACACAACAAATCCATGTACATATTTAATGTTGGGGGAACCCCGATAATAGAGTTTGTAGGATACACGGTGCATAGCCAAACCATATATATATTTTTTTAATATTCGTGATGATATTTGGCGAGTACGAATATTCGGTAAATACCGACTATTCGGCGAATACGAATACATATTCGTATTCGTTGCATCACTACAAAAATACATTTCCTTCTAGCAAAAATTAAAATGACACTTACTTCCCAAACAATGTATACTTGAGGTCCAAGTGAGGTTGTGCAGAATAGGAGATGAAGAACTGGCTGCCGTTGGTGTTGGGCCCGTTGTTGGCCATGGACACCATTCCCCGTGCCGTGTGCTGGAACAAACACATCTCTGTACAGCCGCTCTACTAAACTTAAAAGGCAAATAGTCAGTGGCCCGCCCTAGGCGTGGTAGGCATAGTTGTGCTGCTAATTTCCATGCTGTATCGTTATGCTAAACTGTACTGTGACTCATCAGGTGAGAGGGACTGCTCCTCTCGTACTATAATAGCGATAAATTCAATTCAACATGTGTGCGTTACAATGCTCAATTTAGTGTCAATTAAAACAATACACCACAAAGTGACTAACTAAATAATATTAGCATTAACATGGTTTGGTCGTGTGAAACTGACAAATGTTTTGTCCTCTTATAGTGTCGTCTATTCTGAATGGTGACACCAAAATCTTGGTATACATATGTGAGATAAAAATGTGAATGAGTGAGTGAGATTTCAGTTTTAGGACAGGTAAGTGTGACACCTACCTTTCCCAGTGTGGTTGTACATTAGTTAGTTAGTTGCGTTTAATGCCAAACGTTCCCATTTTGACAATGGTTTTGACATCTTAGAGAAAATGAAGTTATATTTGCTTATAGTAATGAGTGATAGAGAAGTGATTTTTTTTAATAAAAGAGATGTATACACACGTGGAACATGTACCACATCAACATTATTAGTAGTTCTGAACTAAAATGTATTTGAAAAATAGGAAGAATTTACTGATCTGGTGGAACGTAATGAGTAATGTAAGCGAGCACAAAGTGAAGCGACCTCACCTTGAGCTCCTCCTTGAACTCGTCCTGGAACTTGCGGCCCCAGATGCTGCTGCCGCCCTTTCCGCCCCCCGAGGGGTCTCCGGTCTGCACGATGAAGCCCTACAACATAGTAGCGTTAGTGGTTGAGAGAGGCCGTTATCCGACAAAGGATGGATACGGAATATGAAGTCATACGAGGACTTAAGCTCCTGTTTTACTCTGTTGGTGCACATTTATGTCCGCAGTTGTATTATGTTAAAGAACAATATGTGAGTTGGACACTGTTAGCAAAGAAAGATTAATCTTATATATATACACATTCAATTTAATTTACTTATTTTTAATATAACATTTACATTACAAATATATGTTTAATTCGTAAATATTATTAACAATTGAGAAAATATACAAACAACAAAATATCAAATGTATATAAATTCATTTATATCAAAGGTGTAGGAGAATCCTGTTTCGGAAAACCCTCTCAGAGACATGGAATAGATCAATATCCAGAGTAATATTGTTCAGTATATAATAAATAAAAGTTAGACATTGGCAAAAAACAACTGTCTGTTATAGCTGTAGCGTTCGTCATGTTTTCCTAGCCCGAGTAGAAGACCCGAAGTTATCACTACCTAATAGATAATTGGTAATAATAACGCCTATTAGTAAACACATGCCAACCTTAATATTCCGATGAAATAGACAGCCGTTGTAATAATCGCTAGCGCACAGAGCGAGAAAGTTCTCGCAAGCCTTCGGGCACTCTTCGCAAAATAGCTCAATTTTAATATCCCCCACGTCCGTGTGCAGAGTTACAGACATGTTTGAAAAGTTGGCAACGAGAAATTATTTCGGTTACTAAATCTAGGCGAACACTAACTGTGAAGTCTAAAACACACGACCCAACACCGAGTGTTTTTCTTGGTTATGTTATTTATTTACGTTTCATATTGAGGTATCATGAAACCATAGATGCTACGCTACTTGGGCATAAAGTATAAATGTTAAATGTCATTCCAGCCTTCGCTAAAAATCTTTGCCAAAATACATCGCATCGGTGCGTTCAACTAAAACGCTCAGTTATCGTAAACGAAATTATGGCATCCAATCGTCGACATTCACTATGAATAAACTTATCAAAAGAGATGAAAATAAAACATAAATTAATGTAAACCAGGGTATTCTTAAGAACGTTTAACACAATTAAAAATGTTGATGAGAAAATATGGTAAAAAAAATATTTTTCTCAAAGCGTTTTTTCAAAGCTGTTTTTGTAGCTCAGTGGGCATGATACTAATTTCCCACACCGAGAGTTCCGGGTTCGATTCCCGGTGTCATAATGAATCTATGTGATTTGACTTAAATAATTGGACCTCTTGGCTTGTTAAAATGTTAAACAAAAAAACTGCAATTAATTGCAGAGAAAACATGCAAAATGCAATACAACTTTATTATATACAAACGTGTTTTTTTTTAATGTTTTAACAATTTTTTTAAATATATGTACTCATACAATTGAGTTTACTGTGTTCCATGTGTGGCGGAATCTATCCGATTCTGCGCTGTGTACTTACTAGCCGATCCAGCGATCGCAGTTCGTTAACACAATCCAACCGCCGCGCCCGTAAACATACGGGAACGAAGGTTGTCGTGCCAGAAGGGCGAGTCGAATGCCTACCATAACGTCAGTCGGATCTGCGCTATGCATCAGCAGTTTCTTAGTTCCGAATTTTATTTACTTTATGTAGTGTATTCCCACTTGGGAATACGGCGTTTTTTCAATGAAAGAACAGGCGGTAGTAATTGCTGTTCTTGTTTTATTGTGAAATACGTTTTGTGGACCGACACCTTATACTATATGTGGATGGGCGCGCCCGTGCGCTCTCATCTTTTTAAACCGACCCCCTTTCCTCTCCTGGGTCAGGGTGGCCAACCTCAACACACCGCACTTGACTTAATTACCATACTGTATATTTTTACGTGCTTCTGAAGTGTATCACCGGTTTCAAATCAATTCAATTGATTCAATTTTAGTGGATGGCCGTGAAAAACTATAAGCGTGTTAGAAATATGTACAGTATTAAAAATATTGTTCATAATGATGTGTGGAGTTGTACTCGGAACGGTGCATTATGGTATAGAACAAAAAAATAGATTGATATAAATTCGTTCTCAGGTTTTCACGGCCGTTCAGAATCTTCTATATATTTTTTTAGGATATTCTGCCATGTAAATCTGACCTCTCTAGCCAAAGTTTCAGATCCTATTGTAGGGTCCATCATCAGGGCTGATGTGATGAATTAATGTTAAGGTTAAATATTGACTTGCAATACTGCACCGAAATCAAGTTGTGTGTCCTAATGTGTGTTTTAGTTTTGTTGGGTTAAGTATTGGCTTGCAATATCATTCTTTCATTGAAAGCAGGATGTGTAAGTGTTAATGTATTTTGTAGCGATACTCTGTCGAAGATTATTGTTGTTAAGAGTTTTTGTGGCATTATGTGACTATTTCATCTACTGCCGGATAATTATCTGTGATGTGTATTTTAATGAGTCGTCGATTCAATTGATTCTGCAGCACCGGATACCACGAGGTTATTAATTTAAGACCATCATTCCTATTAATATTCATCGGGTGTTTATATATCTCGAATACCTCCTTGACCAGGCGTACGTGATGGCTCAAACGTAAAATGGTGGCTCGTATCCAGGCTCAGCCAATGCCGATTGTTTATTCTCCAAAATATTAAGCTTATCTTTCTGCAGTCTTCCGCGAGTTGTGGAAAATAGAACGCAAAAAATAAACCAGACCCATGGCGATCCCAGCAGAAAAAAACAATATAAAATAATCCCATAGAAAAAATTAATGCCCTAGTTCATCTACAATCATAATCTATGGTATTCTTCTTCTGACGTGCGTCATGCTTGCTCGCGTTGTTCAGTGGTAAGTTCTTATTAGTTGATCTCAGTAAATCCCAGCGTGGTGGTTGCAGGATGCACTGCCGGGACTAATATCGGTCTTCTGTAGCCAAACTGCTTTCAAAGTTTTGAGGTCCATTTCAAAGACCATGAAAGTTAGTTATGGTGCAGGGTTTTCGTTTAGAATCTGAACAAACGTTTGAAAAGTTGGCTGTGTATCATATTTTTAATAACGTTCACGATAATGAATTTCACCATTATTTTAGAATAAAAGCCATATCATTGCATTTTTGAATCGACAACCACAATCCCTCTGCGCGCAATTTGAAGATAACAATAAAAGAGAAAGAGAGAGAAGAGAGAAAGTAATCTCTGTACTGATGGAGTCAAATCTGATTACGGTTTAATTCTGCTTAAGACTTCTTCCTCAAGACCCAACCAAGGGATGTGCTCCGATTTCAGTGTTGACGATAGCTGCAATTAGGTTGTGGCCTCTGCGCAGTCTTGGCTAATAATCAAAAATTGATTAAAAATATTATTATATTCAATGATATAATAAACTGTAGATACGTTACAAGCGTGAAATCTTGGCAACTCAAAAGTAAGGTAATTGCCTTACTTGCATTCGTTATTGAACGGACCTTCTTTGTGATCGGGCGCGACGCTACGCCGAAAAAAAGTCCCGAAAAGGAACAGAATATCGTACACTATTGTAAGAATGAGTATGTTATTTTAGTCACCGTGACTTCATTTTTTTTCATTTCACCTGATTTTTCTGTTTACACGCAGAGCGTTTGTGAAATAAGTGTACCGTGATTTGTTGTCTCTTTAAATGCAATATTTGCTACATATGAAAGTCGGCTAGTATGGGAATAACGTGTCTGTATTATAATACACCAATGATTATGTTAGATTAATTTATATTTGAACAAGTTCAGATGGTTTATGTCTTAGTTAAGTATGCAAACTGAATTATTGTATTTTCAAGACAAAGCGACCGCTTTATTTTATTTGCAGAAGAAAGTACAAGATCGGCGACAACAAAAATCATGTTTCAAGCTGACCCGGATGCTCCTTCGGTCAAGCCCGAGCCTGGGTCTCCCGGCGGCAGCGACGATGAAGGAGGAGATGGTAAAGCATTGTTTTTCGGTGCAAATGTAAAGCGGGAGAGCGCGGCACCCGATACCATCGTGAAGATGGAGACTGCTTCCCTACATTTGCCTATCGAGTATGAACCCAGGACGAACACCGAAAAACCAATCAAATTTACAAATATGACGTCCTCCGAGACGGATGCTCCCCTGATCGTCACAGCGGCCCCATCTCGGAGCAGTGATGAAGGTTACTTCAATGATATAACCATATCGCACCCGGATTTAAAGCAGGAATGCTTGAAGAACTCCATGAATGACGCCAAAGACAACGGTAAAAAAACAATGGTTATTAGGGCTAGTTTTGCCATTTAGTGTTGGTGGGAATTGATTGTGGAACTTAATTAAGTGGTACCAGTATTCTAGTTTCAGCCGCGCCTCTTTGAGGCTAATTTAAAAAGACAATGCAAAAACAAAAGCAGCTAATTTACTCATGCAATAATTTTAATTTTGACTAACTGCTTATTTAGTAGCTTTTTAATTTTAAATGCGAATAGGGTTATTTTTTTAAATTTTGTGCCATTTCCAATCCGAGTGAAGAGGTAGATCACCTCTAATTTGTATTGATTCAGTTAGACAAAAATATGGCAAAAATTTGACATCCATGTGTCTTAATAACAAGTTTTTTAAAACTGTAACTGCATAACGTAATTTTGGTTCAACTGAAATTTTGACAATTATTTACAGATATTAATGAAATGTCTGATACAAAAGTTATTAAAAAAAACTGAATGACGCGAATGATTGATTCTTGCACTACGAGTCCCTGATATTCAACATCCAGGAAGATGAATTACTTCTTCCCTCAATATTCATGCTGACCGAGAACACTTGTTCCCCTAGATTGAATTTTCTCATTTATTATTTACAGGAAGACAAGAACTAGACTGCCGCACTCCCCCGACTGGCTCCAGAGCAGCGCCAGGACACAGCGCAACATGTTCTCCCAAAGAAAACATTAGACGTCAGACGCGTCTTCCCACTGTAGTAAAAAAATTCGGGTGTTTACATTGCTCTTACACGTGCAATCAGAAGGGAACCCTAACGAGGCACGTGCTCACGCACTCTGGAGTGAGGCCGTTTTCATGTGCACACTGCACTTACACGTGTTACCGGAAAGGAGACTTGCGAAACCACTCGCTAACTCACTCCGGAGAGAAACCTTTCTCTTGTTCACTCTGCACCTACTCATCTTACCGCAAAGGTGATTTAAGAAACCACTCGCTCTCTCATTCTGGAAAAAAACCTTTCTCATGCCCGGTATGCCCTTATAAATGTTATAGAAAAGGTGATTTAACCAGCCACTCCCAAACTCATTCTGGAGAGAAACCGTTTTCATGCTCAAATTGTAGTTATTCTAGTTATCGAAAAGCGCAAGTAAGAATACATATGCTCACTCATACTGGAGAAAAACTCTTCTCGTGTCCGCACTGCGCTTACGCTTGTAATCGAAAAATATCTTTGAGAACTCACATGCTCTCTCATACTGGGGAAAAATCCTTCTCCTGCTCGTATTGCTCGTACACTTTTTATCAGAAAGACCACTTAGTAAAACATACGCTTATTCACACTGAAGGTAAACCATTCTCATGTTCACTCTGCACCTACACATGCAAGCAGAAGAGACACTTGAAGAGCCATATGCTCACTCACACTGGAGAGAAACCTTTTGCGTGTCCACAGTGTTCTTATACAAGTAAGGAGAAAGGAGGCCTAGAAAAACATATGCACGTACATATTGAAGAAAAACCATTCTCTTGTTCACTGTGCTCTTACCAATGTAAACAGATGACAGTTTTTAAAAAACATATGCTAATGCACGAAAAAACAAATTCTTTATATGTTTCGTGAAAGTAAGTTAAGTTAAGTAAGCGGAAATGAGGCCTACAAAAACATGCACATACATATTGAGGACAAACCATTCTCTTGTTCACTACCTTCTACCTTCTACCAATGCAAACAGTTGACATTTAAAAAAAAACATATGCTAATGCACGAACAAACAAATTCTTTAGATGTTACGTGAAAAGTAGCGATTATAAGCTTGTATCTACTCACTTTATAGAGACCTCAATATAATTAAAATCAATCATCAATCAAATGCCGTACAATTAATACTATTTTTTGAAGTTTTAAGTATCACTTATGAACTTAATTAATTAAATATTTTTCTTTTCATACTTTATGTCTTGATTAAAATTACGTATTTACACACAAATACTTAGTTTATTTTCTAATCTCTAGACTACACTAGTATTAACAATAGCTTGTTTAATATATACTCTGAGGATCTCGGATAAATCAGAAATAAAAATCGTAAAGAATAAAAGTACAGGAATCGTTACAAATCGTTTTAAAAATTGTTAATCAAGTGAAATATTTATCATATCAATTAGGCCCATTTTTTACATTTAAAGTGTAGGTTTACAGACGGCATTTAAAAGTAAGCTGGGGTGGTAGAGCTACAAATGACGTTTGTAATTTCTGATTTTTAATTGTTTTAATGTCAGTTAAAACTCAGAAAATACAATACTTTGACTACATCATGAGACATCTGAGAAATACCAGGCCCCGCACCTCGTGGTTCAGGAAATCCATGGCCCAAATATTCGGAGATGCTTGCAAGCAATGTGATAATCGCCAACATGGTCGCTAATATCGATGGCCGGACAAGCACAAGAAAATATATTTTTATGGTGAGGCAGACCAGATTTTCCGAAGACGTAATCTATATACTTTTTATTTGAATTCGTTTAAATATGATTTTTTTAGTAAATTAATGAAATACTATTAAATTTTTATTAAAATATTTCATCAGGTAGTTAAATAGTCGGGGAGAGGTTAACGTCATTACAAAATGCGGGTGTTGTGCGATATTTTCTCCCGCCTTTTCAATTATTTTTTCTTTCTGATTTTTTTCATGAAATTTTATGCGTCTTGTCTAAAAATCTAAAAAATCCGGTTTCAAAATATTTCCTTCTTAAAATCAAATAAGCATATCACACACTTTCAGCTGCAATTTCAGGTAATAGGAATCTGTATTTAGACATTTCAGGGATCCCATATGGAATACCCCAACCGTAACTCAATTAAGTGTTTTTTTTTTCAGTTTTGGGTTAACCTTTTCGTCAATAAGCATCCAAAACTTCCGTCTGGTCCGAAGCGGGGTATCGAAATAACCCCAAATCATATTCATAGAAACGATAGTAAATGTGCGTCACGAACGACCGCCTCGCGGACATCTGTACGGCGAATGATTGATTCATCGAACACGTGTGCGCCGACCATCGGCGGATAACCAATAATAAACAAAATTATTTTATATATAATTATGGAACCGTTTATTATTTTCATTAAGATATTGTTGAAGAAGGGAACATAAAGAATTATAACATCGCAACTATTTACAAGATAAAAAAAAACAAAGGAACAACTGATGAATTACAGAAAATTTTCAAAAATTTTTTGTGTAGGTAATATTTAAATTAAAAACTAATATTTTCTTTAAAAAAAATAGACCTGTGGAAGTGGATGAGCCCCCGGTTTAGGATGAGTTGAAGCGGTGTTGATGATGTAAAGTCACGATGGTTTTACAGAGTTTATTGAATTGCAAAAGTAAAAGTTATAAAGAATACAGTAGGTACAAAGGTTACAAGTGAAAGCGTGACGTTCGAAGGTATGACGGCGAGGGCTTCCGCTATACGAGCCGTTCACTGGGGAAGTGAGATAGTCTGCTCTGAAGACTACTGTTTTTATAGTGAATGTGAACAAAGAGATTGGGTTTGTTATGACTTCGTCTTTACTCGGCAGTGCGTGTTGGATATTTTGTCTGGAACAGCAAGGTGAGTTTATCCGCTCTTCATGCCCTCTGCTATACGTCGCCTTTGTACTCGGTCATTGGTCCGGCTTACATTGTTGCCTTGTTCGTTGTGCTCAGCGCTTTTGCCTCGACGTCTGTATCGAGGGTAACGGTCTGCCGTGCTCGATGTCAGCATATGTGGTACCTCATTACACGTGTATATATACGCGTCTTTCGCCACCACAGACCTTTGTTAAACGCGTTAGAAATATTTACTTAGGGTTACCACATGTATTGCTAATACAGGACACAATAATTGATAACGTAAAACAATTAAACGAAGCTAAATGGGAAGTTTCTTAAGAAATAATATATATAAACGGAATAAGAATAAAGGAAATGATAAAATAAAAGAGTAAAACTGGAACCTACAGTTAAAAAACACGAGATGTTCGTACCTATATATAAAACCTATAGTATGGTTTAGGATTTTAAAAGTGAAAACCAAAAAATGTAGTTATCCATCCTCCTCTCCCCCTTTCTAAGCGACGCCCTGACTTAGTAACCCACATGCTAGTATTAAAAAAATAATGAACAAAATAAAAAAAATTCTCCATCTTTGTCCTTTACTCAACAACTAAATAATTAATGTTAGTTATACGGACGTTTTCTAAAATATGGTGCTCCTTTGGTTTCTGGGTTCGATTACTGGTGAGGTCAAGTACATCTGACGAAGCAACGTGATACGTCGTGATGGAAGAGCGCGGCATTTTATCACTTCTGCCCCTGCCCTGAGGAGACAGAACGATAACAAGATTGCTAATAATTATACTGACAATTTTTATAGATGTGCTGCATAGAGAATATGATAACAGTTTCAAGCTTGCGTGGAATGCACGGGTATTTTGAAATAACGTTACAAACAGCACTAAGCAACTGCAAAAATTACACAAAAATGTTTTCTTTCCATTGAGAATAAACAAAAAATAATACGCGGTAAAAAATGAGAAATCGTTTATTTATACGTTAATTATATAATATGCCTGCTTCACTTGGGTTCACCCGTGTTGAGGTAAACATTTTACACTTTGTATATGTGGATGTTAATTGTATATGTAATGCTAATTCGTAAAAAAATATATTTGTAAAACTTTGAATGATGACCCTCATTCGTGAATAAGCAAATGCTGTATCAAATAACTTTTCCTTGTGCACGTGTATGCACACCGAGTACACGAGAAAGGTTTCCCTCCACCGTGAGTCAGCACGTGCCTTTGTAAATAAATTTTCCTGGTGCACGTGTAGGCGCACTCGGGACACGAGAACGGCTTCTCTGCAGAGTGAGTGAACATGTGCCGTTTCAAATGAGCTTTACTCGTACATGTGTAGTCGCACGAAGCGCACGAGAACGGTCTCCCTTCGTCGTGTATAGTAATGTGCCGTTTTAAATAAGTTTTGTTCGTGCACATGTAGGCACACTGTGAACACGAGAACGGTTTTTCTCTGTTGTGAGTAAGCAAGTGTTGCTTTAAATTACTCTTGTTTGTGCATATGTAGGCGCAGTGGGAACATGAGAATGGTTTCTCGCCAGTATGTGTTAGAAGGTGCCGTTTCAAGTGAGTGTTTGTCGTACATATGTAAGAACATTTACTACATGAGAATGGTTTTTCACCGGTATGCGTAAACATGTGCTGTTTTAAATTAGTTTTACTCCGACTTGAGTAATCGCAATAGGTACACGAGAATGGTTTCTGCTTGTTGTGAGTGAGCATGTGTTGGTTTAAGTTGCATTTTTTTCTGCACGTGTAATCGCACTGAGCACACGAGAATGGCTTCTTTCCAGAGTGAGTTAACAAATGTTGCTTTAAATGAGTTTTTCTCATAGAAGTGTAAGAGCAATGGGCGCAGGAGAACGGTCTTTGTTTCGTGTGAGTCAGTACGTGGCGTTGTAGGTAAATTTTTAAGGCTGTCTTGTAACTGCATTGAGTACACGATAGTGTCTTCTGTTCCGCGTGGATCAGCTCGTGATTTCTGAAATGTTGTTTATTGGTAGTTGTGTACGAACAATGAGCGCATTTTTGTATGGACAATGGCTTTTTGCGTTTCTGTGATTTCGGTAGAACATCATTTGGGGGAGTGCGATGTCCATTGATGCTCTCGGGTAGAGGGGTTGGTTCTGTGTGTTTTAGATCTGAAAATATAATAATATTAACTATAGACAACTTTGCGACATGTACGGGGTGACAGGGTGGGCGAGTAATGCTTTGTATCGATACTAATTGTGGCATTGGAAGACAACATCGGCTAGGACTTGGCTGGGGTAGTCCAGCGGGTGACCTGCCGAGTCCTACTCAGCCGGGAAGTATAGCGCGACGAGATGAAGGGAGTCTAGCGAAACCTCTAGAACTCGACTCAAGAGCGAACCCCTACAAGATGGACCGAATGCAAAATGCATACTTTTAATAACTTTAATATCCCATAGATAATATTGAAGGAGGAAAAATATATTGGTCAAATTTGAACTTTAAAGCATAACAGATGTGCAATATATTAAAAAAAAATTGAAGTGAATCTTTTTTAGGCCCGCTAGAGTAAATTAAAAAGGTCTAAGATCATCGTGGGACGGATTGCTACTTTTTTCCAGAACGGAAAAACCCCCACCCCTTTATACGCCATTGCATCGCCCCTCTCGGCTGTCTGGGAGCAATGTATGATGCATTTTTCTGTCATATTGATATTTTTCCTCGAGTAATTTTTAAGTTTACATGTTTGTTAACTTTTCCTACTTGTCTGATAATTATGGTGAATTAAATTTTTTCTTAGAAAAATTTAATAATTCTTTTATACAAATATATTAATGTAAAACATAAAAGTAGCATTTGAAAAATATTCATATTATTAGTTATTTTTTCTTAAAATTTGAAAATTATAAAAGTTTTTTGCTGTTTGAATTCATTTATATTTGATTTATTAACACTTGAAAGTAATTTTTATGTAAACACCAAAACTACAACATTAAAGTAGAGCCAAAAAACTGTAACAATTAAACAAATAATACTTATTTTATCATTTTTTTTTGTAGGAATATTGTTACATATTAAATTAGCTCATTATTAAAATAATAAAAAAACAATTGCGTTTTGGCGATTACAGCTAAATTTCTTTCTGGCATCGATATGTATTTTATTATTTATACAATATTAAATCTTATTTGAAAACTGATATTTATTTTTATTTGAAAATATATTTATACAAAAATACAGACATATGTCAAGGTCCATTTACAGGACTCTTTGCTATCACCGGGAGATGTTTATTTTATTTATTAATGTTTTGTGTATTTATTAATGTAATGTTTAATGTACCCTAGTTTTTGAATAAAAACGTGGGTATTCTACGCAGGAATAATACATGAATATTTAACACATTAAAAAAACTGGGTTGTTTGTTATATGTGTGGTATAAACCTAGTTGATACAGCCGGCCCTGATTGTGTTATCACATTCATCCCGATAGGATTTTATAAGTTTCAAAAAGTTTTTAACGGGACGGTGATTTGAAGTAAGAAATTCGAAATACAACAGTTTATACAATGAAATATAACAATAACAGAAGGTTAAAGAATGACAAAAGTTCGATCCAATTACTTCTACAGCTGTTAATTTCATAATAAAACAAAATAAACAAATAAATAAAGTAAAACTCACTGCTGTTAGAGTAATCCAAGCATTCCTGTTTAATATCGGGGAGCCATACTTCTATTTCCGTGTAGAGCTCTTCATCGCCGCCTGTCTCGCCATCGCTCTCGGTGGGAGATCTTGGTTCAGGCTTGACGGTGTCTGGTTCAGGCTTGACGGTGTCTGGTTCAGGCTTGACGGTGTCTGGTTCAGGCTTGATAAATGTGTCTGGTTCAGACTTGATGGTAAACGTGTTTGGTTCAGTCTCGACGGTGAACGTGTTTGGTTCAGACTTGACGGTAAACGTGTCTGTCATCGACTTCACGATGGATACATCTACGTCAGCTGTATCCATAATCAGCAACTGGAGGTTGCCCTGTAAAGAAAAAGAATTAAAAAATATCTCACTTTTCGTAGGAGCGCGCCGATATCTAAGATTTTTCAAATCGTCAAAACAAAATGAGGTTAAACTGCCATCCTTCTTCTATCGTTCCGCGATACTTCATATTATTATACTCTTCTGGATCCTAACCTCGTTCCGCTGGCGAAACAAAAACGCCTGTGTGATATCCGAAACATTTTATCAAAATGGTCGCTGACATTTGACATCTGCCGAATATCTTATCTACAACGCTGACACAACACCGTCATGCTAAAAATAACACAGATAACAAATATTATACTTTGAATGTTCATATGTCAATCACCATTTTACTTCTCAACGTGTTGAGAAGTAATTAGATGATTAGTGTTCAGCATGATTAGGTAGGTACCAATACAAAAACGACAAAATCATATACCATTCGGTTTTGTGCATAGATGTACTATAAATGAGTACGTCTATGGTTTTGTGATAATCATTACATATTTCTTATTGAAGTATCAAAAGCTTGTTTTGTCCGTGGCTTTTATTTATGGTTATAAGTGGTGCTTTTATTGAATTTATAATCTTTCCTTTCTTGTTTTAACGATATGTAATTAGGTGGACGTAATCCGTATATCAATGTTTGGTAGATACAGGTTCATGAATCAATTCAATTTAGTTTCTAGGCAGACTCCCCACCTCTTCTATTTTGGCCTTTCTAGACATCTGGATTTTCCCAAAAATGCCCTCGTTTTAACACTGGAAGCGCCAAAAATTAAGACCCCCCTAGAACCGCCGTCGGGGACATATTTGTCCCATTCTATTGGTATAAGGCATGAAAGTTATTATTAAAACTACTTTTATTTTATACAAATATTTTATTTTATATAAATATTTTAACTAACTAACCATCACGTCGTTTCCCCGCAGGGGTATTCAGAGAGGATTGAACGCCATACTCTTCTATCCTGGCACACCACTTTTGCTTCGGCCACATTCATACATCTTCTCATACAAGTTCTACGGTCGTTGCGGCTTTTAACGAGGCCATCCTCAAACACTTGTTGTATCTGATCGTGCCAGGTCTTTCGCGGACGCCCTCTATTCCTGTTGCCTTCAACACTCGCCTCATATATTTTCTTAACCATCCTTTCCTCGTTTATACGTTCTATATGACCAAACCATCGCAACACTCCTTACTTTATTCTATCTATCACACTATTTTATATTATATATTATATATTTGATTAGATTAGATATAGAATTATTCTATATGTATAGATTTTTCTTTTATATTGTTCTTCAATAATACTGTTCTTTCAGTGATTTGTTAATTATAACTGGCCCAGAACAGGTTTCACCAAGTGGGGCGTTATAATCTTATAAGAAATGTGTTACATAAATTAGTTTTAACATAAATATAAATAAAATAAAAAAATGTATTTGAAACACGTTTATTAATAAACTTAAATCAAATCCTTATTGTCTGAAAAACAAATACGTAACAAATTATGAAATAAAAGTCTAATGTTATACTTTACTAGCAAGGAAGTCGAGGTGTAACACAAGACCAAAAAAAATGCATAAAACAAACTTATTATTATAATATTAATGTTTTTTGGTTAAGTATCAAAATCATCGCTACTCGCATAGTAATTGTAACTGTAATAAATTATCAAATATTTATAAACTAGTTATCATTATGTGTAGCGCAATTAACGCATAAATAATATTCTTTACCTGTGCATTTATTGCAGATTTTTTTTTTCACAGGTGGCACTTCTCGTAGGACTTATTATTTGAGCATTTTGACTTGACCTGACACCTTGTTCGTTTATCTTTTCTCTCTCGTATGGAATTTCTCGGAATGGTTGTTTTTCTACTAGACATATAATTTTCTCCCAATTCTTCTCCCAATTGCAATAAAAAGTCTCTGCGTTTAATTTTGCTGTTGTTGATTAGGTATTTTATACAACACCCACGCATTTATACCCGCTAAATCTTACAAATTATAAAATGTACGAACTGGCCAACGTCTTGAAGCTGCCTTTACTGTATATTTACGAGTCATTTGATCTACGACATCTACTCCATATTTCTATCTGTTGTAGAATAATATCGTCTCAGGTTTTTTCTTTGAACTAGAGTCTATTGTTATATTGGAATGCATAGTGTTGAGCATTATAACATTTTTATTAGATTTAGCCTGATAAATAGTCAATGATACATCACCGGATTTTAGCACAAACGTATTGTATAATTCTTCTTTTGCGGTCTTCACGGATACGGGTATTTCTTTGCAAAGCTCTATTGATTGTGCCTACGATACTAGTATTTTTGGACTTCAAATATTCCGCTAACAAAAGTGAAGTAAAAAAGTTGTCACAAGTAACCATTTCTGCCCTTATTGATGTACGATTCCGTCAAAATCTTCACAACCCAATCACCTAAACGCTCATTATTTGGTCTATTATCATCTTTTCCAAGGTAAAGAAAAGCATTTATTACATAATTTTCATCTTTGTCTACGTCGAAATAATGACGGGACAAAAAAGGGACAAGCCGCACTTATAGGTATATCTTATTTCTTTTTATAAACTATTCTTGTCATAAAATTGCAAACATTTTGAATTATATAAGTATATAAAATTACTAAAATTCAAAAAGTTTCACCGACCTAAATAAAAAAAACAAAAATGTTATAGACGATCAAATTTGCGGATGGGACAAAAATGGGACGGCAGCGCTTCTAGTGTTAAAGGCATTTCGCTGAAATATCGTCAACTATTCTATCATTTTTTTTCTCTTAAGTGTAACATCGGAATAACACGGAATCAGAACGAAATTTTGATGTGAGAATCCTTTTATTTAGTAAAAAAAATATAGTCAATATTGGACACTGGCACAATTATTTGTGAACACGTTAAATCGTGTAGGTATACCAATATCGAAATGAAATAAAATAGAATCGTGTGAGTACTCGTGTACGCGCGGTAAAAGTTACACTTAAAAAACTAAAATAATGATAAAATTAAATACTAATGACGAGTAAGTATTGAGTTGTAAAAATCTACACTGATCATTTTCGATTTTATCGAGTTTCATGAAAATAATTAAAACTCATACTTACAAAAATGTATCGTCCAATATTTGAAATAATTGGGCAAATAAAAACTTTCTTAAATTAATGATTCGCGTCGTAGATAAACCCTGCTCTTATAGTATACTTTTGACGGGCTAGGGAGAATCGATGGCTATGTAATGTAGTTGCCGTCCGCGCGTCCGAGTGTTTCTCCAGCTGTGTAATTTCGTTTTTTTAGCCGTGAATTCGAACGAAATTATTATATTTCGATATTATACTGAACATTAATTTCGAGTGAGTCGATGACTTCTTATCTGTCCACTCTGATTTCACGAATAAGTACAGAGTGAACAGGTGAAGGGTTTATCAATAGTATGCGTGTAATCTGTCAAGTGCGCTTCCTGAGTAAGGGTCTGGATGCAGTTAACACAAGAGAACGGCTCGTTCTCAGTGTGCCTAAGCATTCTTACTTTATATCTTGGTATAATTACATCAGCATGGGAGCCTCCAACGTCTTCACGTTGATTCAGGATCAGAGTGATTGTAGGAAGATGTGGATTGCCAGGATTCCAATCCATTTCAGAATAATATTTAATATTTTCCGCCTTTGTTTATTCATCATTTATCGTCATTGTGTAACATAGACTTTTATTTTTAATCGCATTTAAACATTAGCTGATGAGTATTAAGTATTTCCGTCAGTGTCATTTCAAACTCAATGGATAAATCCAGGAACGCGCCGTCTAACTTTAAAGTGGGATTCGATGGTGGCAGATGCTTCACTGTTGCCTTCTTTATAGTTGCCTTGAGTGGGAGACGCTAGTCAGCCTTGACAGCAGCAAGATGTTGCCACGGTCTCCTGTGCCATTATTCTGCAGACATAAGGATTTAAAAAAGGTCTCTAAATAATATTGGAAGTTGAATCCGACGTTTTTATTTGCGTTGTAGAAGAATTGGTGTTTCGTGACGTGTACGAGGCGCCAACCCCCCAAATCCTTGGATTAAAAACATTTTTGAAATTATAAGTTATTATATTTATTAAATTATAGTTATAAGAAATTTCTTAAGAACATAATATAATATAATAAGAACATTTTTTAAATTATAATTTTTATTGTACAGTAGCCGGCAAACATCTTGAAATTTTACGGCGTAGTGGGGGGAAGTTTGCGCATGTACCATTCCACCAACGAGACCAAAATTTTGTCTTCTGCGCATTCCCCCACTGCGCTAAAGAATTAAAAGAAGTTTGTACTAGTATTCTAACGGAAGTTTCATGTAGCGGAAATGCGAGAAAAATAAGCAAGGCCTAAAGAAGGTCGATACTGCGCATGCTCACGTGCCACTAAATAAGCATGTGTATCTGTAGCTTAATGAGTATTGCTTAGAAAAAAAATCATTCAGCGAGTGTCAGAATATTATCTTATCTATGGTGTCAAACGAAAAAGTCCATGGACAAACGCCTCGGCACCATAGACATTTTGCATTATAAAGGAAATAAATTATCTCAGGCTCAGGTTAAGTTTTGAGATTCGAGCTCAACGTTCCTGTACCTGAATCAAGCGTCAGACGTTGCAGGACCTCGCAGATCGAGGATTAACTTCTCCTGTCTAGTGGTCCTCACATCCGGCGGTAAGATGAGTCGGTTAAAGCGACCGCGACGAGCTGCTCGGTGGAACTGAAGTGACGCGCCGGCGAAACATGTCAAATGAATGTTTTAACGTAGAATGCATTCTTTCGAGGCTTACAAGATAGAATGCCTTACGAAATTGCGTTACGAGAACCGCGAGTGAACAGTAGGTTCATATCAATGACGGGTATATTGTATCGTAGGCACCGACAAGATATATATAGCTTTTCCACAAAAAACTCCGTCTGGAAAAAAGATTCAAAGATCTGTTTTTATGGTGGAGCGTGGCGAAACGGAAAAAACATATTCTTATGCGGGAGTAATTATGACGTACCTATGTCTCTAAGACGTGTAACGCGTATGCGTTTGAATAAAATAAAATCGAAACATTTTATTTATAAAATATGCTCCCTTTTAGTGGCCATACCATAGAAAACAAATATTTTTTGATTTCAATAAACGTGGTTATTGACGCTAAGTTTTGGCCATTTGTCTGTCGCGACCATTGCCTTTGCAGTGAAAACACTGCAATGCCTGAATGGAACTCTTAATAAAATTATTTTACAGAATGTAGCGCTTTAAATCTGAAACACAATAAGTCGCGTGTTTATATTAAAAATTATTTATTTGACTTTTATAGGAGTTTTCTTCTCTCCTCCTCGAGAGTCTGCGTGAACCATGAGCCATGCTGCTCCGGGTGTTTCTGCTGCCAAGCACGAATTAGGCTCTCCTGCCGGGAGCGGCGATGATGATGAATCTATGCCGCACATCAGTATAAAACAAGAATACTCCGTGAACGCTGCCCAACACTCTGGAGATCTGCAACATCTTGTCAAGCCCGACCCAGGCTCTGATAGCGTCACCTACACCGCTATAGATATATCGCTTCCTGATCTAAAGCAGGGATGCTCGGAGAACAACCGAAATCCTGATAATATACCTGGTAAGGAATTTGTTTACTTGCCTTAGTTATTATGGTACAGTTATATAAGTTGCACTGAATAAAGATGCCATTCATTGTCCACACATTGCCAAACTTTTTTATTTTTTAAAAAATACAAATAAATAACAATAAATTAGTATAATAATGTAAAACTCGACTTAATTTTTTAACCTCGGATATATATTTTCAGGTCGGCATAATAGTTCAGTCGGATCTTCACCGAGGGAAGTCAGTTAATTTTTTATAGCGTTTACTTTGTGGTTACACTAGTGACTAGACTTTGTGGTCAGATTAGTGTTAAGAATTTTTTTCAATTCCAGTATTTAAAAATTATGCCTCAGGCTTCAACCGTTGTACAATTTTACATAGGTAACTTTATAAAATGCTGAACAGTTATTGCGATCGAATTTTTGAGCTATTCATTATTGTTATCTTGAAAAATATTCATTACCAATATTTGGAGTAAAATATTATTTCCTAGACTTCAATATTTTGAAACAAAATCTCCCCGAATATTATTTTTTTCCTAAAACATTTGTATCTTGCGAGATTTATTTGTATTAATTTTAATTGTATGTGAAATTTTCTTTACAGAAGGTTGTTTGATAAAAGAAGATCCCTGCTTGGCATTTTCAGCCCCGTCTCTGTCGACTCCTGATAAGGCCCCAGAATACAAGCAATCCGTAACATACAGGCAAGAAAAACTCTCCTCTTGCGAAAATAAAGTTATGTTAGGAAGAAATGTCAATACTTACATTGGAAAAAAATTGTTTACATGCTCATATTGCACTTATTCAAGTACCCACAAAGGAAACTTAAGAAGCCATGTTCTCACCCATACTGGAGAAAAACCGTTATCTTGTTCAGAATGCAGCTATACATGCATTCAAAAGTCCAACTTGAGAAACCACATGCTTATTCACTCTGGAGTTAAACCATTATCTTGTCCAGAATGCAATTACACCTGTATTCAGAAAGCAAACTTTACTAACCACACGCTTATTCATAGAGGAATCAAACCATTCGCCTGTTCAGAATGTAATTATACATGTATTCAGAAAACTAATTTAAAAAACCACATGGTTACTCACACTGGAGACAAACCCTTGTCCTGTCCCCACTGCCCTTATACAAGTAATAGGAAAGAATACATTAGGAAACACGTACTCACGCACACTGTGAATAAGGTGTACTCGTGTTCGATCTGCACTTACACTTGCAGTCAGGAAGGATTTTTTAAAAGACATACTCGTATCCACGCTGGAACCCGATTCTCATGTTCGTACTGCACTTATAGTAGCGTTCACAAAGGAAACTTCAAAAGCCACGTTCTGACTCACACTGGAGAAAAATCGTTATCATGTTCTCTGTGCGCGTACTCGTGTAATCGGAAAGTACTGCTGAGGAACCACGTGCTGACCCACTCTGGGCAGAAACCGTTCTCTTGTCCACACTGCGATTATTCTTGCAAATGGAATGGAGCTCTCAGGAAACACTTGCTCACGCATAGTAGAGATAAGAAATGTTCGTAATGCACTTACACGTGTGATCGGAAAAGAAATGTTTAATGTTCACCCATACTGGAGATAAACTAGTGTGTGTGAACACGTAATTTGCTGGATTTGTGTTGGGCTCCCTGTGATCATTTATTTTATGTAATCCATTTTTACATTTGTTGATGGCTTGTATAGTAATAATATAAATGAATGTTTTAAAAATACGCACTTCTCTATAAGAGATATGTGGAGCTCTATAAGAAAAGCAAAGGCAGCAATATCCAAAAAAATAAAAAAAGGATTACTAATTAAGAATGAACTGAATTATAGATTTCATGTATCTATCCCTTCCAAAATCATGTTTCTTATAAATTTATAAGCTATAAAACTATGCTACACCATTTGTCCGATCTCATCCAAATTGGGCAGAATTATTCTTAGGACCCGGCGGGTAATACAGGTGACATGTCCCCCCTCCCCTGATATATTTCCATGCAAATCTGTACCAGTCCAATGATATGACTCAAATTTTGCACTTATTCTTTAGGACCTGGAGGATAACGTTGGATAACATTTCTCTCTCCTTTTTTCCTTCTCCCCCTCATGATATATTTTTCATGCAAATCTGCACTGTTCGACCGATCGGGCCCAAATTTTGCATACTTGTTGTCAAATATAATTGCACCATCAAAATATTGTTGTAATTTCTGTTTAATTTGTACCTTTTTACTGGGCCTCTTTGTCTGGATCCCCTACAGAAAGAAGGCTTAAAAAATTGCTTAGTTTTAATTTAAAAGTCTCATGTCGCCATTTTCTTCAAATCTAAATTGTTTTTCTTGAACACAAATTAACAAGTTATTTTAAGTTCTCGTGAAAGTTTAATTAACGTCCTTGCATTGCAACTTTCATCTTTCATTTATTATTTTTTGTCAATAAATTCTGTTAATTAAATTAAATTACTATTAATTATATTTAAAATTAATAGTATAAATATAGCGGTCAGACTGCCTGCCGTTTGCTCAAGATAACAATGCATAAATATGTAAATAAATTGACCTGTCGAAGTTGAACCATTAACAACTGTTAATGCTCGCGTGACTCGAGCTTCTGGCCTCGTCACCGACTGTCCCGCCCGTCCTCTACCCGACCTTGACCGCACGGGCGAGGCGTCACTCGACCTGTAAGCGCTTGTTCAGACACAGCGGGAACCGTGCCGTTTCAGAATCGCATGAGATCCGTGCGGGTCTCATTTACCTAGGTTTGTATGTGATCGTTCAGACACAACCGTGCGGTTAGTCAACCTCTGCGGTGCCCACAACCCAACCGCTAGAAAATAGACCCGCACGGCGCCCGCACGATCCTATTACTATGGGGCCTTACGAGAGAGTTCAGTTGCGTCGCGGGCACTGCACGGTTCCATGTCACAACAGGAGCACGCATGGATTATATTCTCTTTTCTGTGGATATGGATCGCTTTGACACTGAATTTTTTATTGATGAAGTGGAGAAAAGACCTTTAATATGGGATCTTCAGTGTGAGGATTACTCAAATATGCCAAGAACCAAGCTTGGCAGGAGTTGGTGGAGATATTTGGAAATGGTGGAAAAAAAATAGTATTTTAGAGAAGTAGGTATTTATTTACCAAAAATGAACTGACAGAATGATATTTATGTGTCTTGCCATGGAACACGGCCGTCGTTAACAAAGTAATGAGCGAATATATCTGATATTCAAAGATGGAGAACGGCACCAGAACTGTCAAACTGACGTTTATTTTCGCGCGCACAAATCTGTGTGAACAGATGACACAAATCGCGTGTTTTGAAACGCAATTCTGAAACTGAACGGTTCCCGCTGTGTCTGAACAAGCGCTAAGACAACATATCAGCACTCATAATAGTACAGGTTATTGGTAAGGACTTCTATTACACGTGTAGACGTATTTACCCATTTAGGTACATTTATAAAATAAGGAAAACTCATTCGCATCAACTGAGAGAGCAACTTTTGGCTAGGTTCTTAGTTGCGAAACAGTAAAGTACACTTAATACTAATTGGAATTCTTTCTCCCATTATTACTTGTGATTATATGAGTGTGGAACTTAATGTAAGGAAATAAGTTAGAAGTATTAAAAAAAAATATGCAAACTTTCACATTGCATATCTCCATAACTATTAATATTAGGTCATGGGTGCTTGAACATTTTCGACTTATTATCAAGGCAGGAATCCACCTGTAAATTATTGATACTAGCGTATTTGATACTAGGTATCTCATAAGATACCGTTTGTACAGAGGTTTCCTTTTGCTTAAAAAGGCACCTAAAAAATGAAAACTCCTTTATTTTAATGAACATATTTTATTTAATAAGAATGTAAACAAACTAATATAACAATCTTAAAGCTTAGTAGGTAACTATTAGTAACATTACCTACTAATATATTTCGGAGCAAAAACATTATAAATACCTAATACATAGCAAAAAACAAACAAAGAAGTGCGAAAGATCTAATGGAATTGAATGCATTAAATGACAAAAGATAGTGGAGAGTGTACACATTTTTATAAAGAAAATATCTTTTCGACGTGAAAAAATAAATGAGAAGTTATACAAAAGTAATTTCATAATGAGTACTGGGAAACCTCATTCTTTTCCCTTTCCCAGATTGCAGATTGTCCCCCGAAGTATAATCAGAATTCTCATTTCTTCAGAATTTCTTGCTCTTTCAGATGTTTCTGTAAATGATAATATTTAATCAAATTTACGGACTCGTTACAGATAATAATTTAACAAAATATTAGTGGCATTTTTTTAATAGCGATATCAATATCAAGTATTTTTCTGGAATGAAACTGAAAAGCTTTAAAAAAGTATGTAATTTTAAGTAGGTAGTTTGTAAATTTTTCAATATAAGTAGGTACTTATTATAGATATTTTAAAAGTACATACGGTAAAACTCAATCTTGGAAAGTTCTTCCACATCCCAGTCAACTTTTGGGTCGACTTTTTTTGGCTAAATCCAAGATAATGGTCCCTTTGCATATACAACGAAAATAATTATTTCACTATATTATTGAATGTGCTAATAACAAAATGAAAGATAATTTACGTTTAAAAAGTAAGTATTAAATAAGATATTACACTTTAAAGTTTCGAAAAATGCACGGCATATTTTGACATTTCATTGGCATATATGAGGTTAGGTTAGGTTATTAGGTTTGGTTTGGTTTGGTTAGTTTGATGCGTCCGCGACCTGCATGTGACGTTCCGCATCGCGTCCTTTTTAAATTAGAATATAAGTTTATTTTAAAATAGATTTAGGTAATTTTAAATTTCGCGCGGCACCACGGGTTGCCACCCCGCACCGCCAGGGGTTGGTAGGGTGCCATTGCGGGTGGGGGAGGCCACCCCCCTCCCCCGCATACACAGAGAGTTGAAGCCGGGGGGGCCAAGAACGCCTCCTTGTTCAGTTTCGACCGCGGTGAGGGAAGCAGCTACGCTTCCCGGGCTCCTGCCCGCGGCGGCTCCGTCGACGGCGGGCGCTCAAGCCGCCGCCACATGTTTCCAAGAACGCGGGGAGGCGCCGTCAACGTCGCTTGTGGAGAAGGCGGCCCGCAGCGCTCTGGACGGTTCCAGGCGATGGCCGCTTCGCCACGGCGGGCCCTGAGCCGCCGCCACGGGTGTTCAAGATCGCGGGGCGGCGCCGTCAACGTCGCTTAAGGAGAAGGCGGCCTGCAGCGCTCTGGACGTGATTCCGCGGCCTGGACCGCGTGCTTCCCGCGAGTTTCCGAGACTCCCCCAGATCCCGCGGCCGGTCGCGCCAAGCCAAACCACGTGCGGTCCCCGCGAGCCGCGCAGCTTGGAATGCGGGCCCCTCGTAGCCACGAGGACCTCCGATAGCGGACATGTGCTTTTTGTGACTTTTTTTGTGAACTAAAATGTGAAAGGACACGATTAACTTATATGAAGGTCGAACTGCTGGCGTTTAGGTTAGGATTAGTTATAAAATTAGTAATAGTGCTTTAGAACGTAAGGTTTAACTGTTTTTTTTTGTAATAAATGTATATAATAGTGCCAGAGTGTTTGAAATTCCCGCTCCACCTTCCTTGGCAAGGCATCTTATTGATAGACAAAGACAGATTAATTAGTTAGGTTATTAGGTTTGTTTAATTTAGATTACGATTGTTTTAGTTAGATTAAATTAACAGGACATTAAAATATATAATGAAATACTTATTTTCATTGTATAAACAACGGGACCATATTCTTGGATAATTCCCTTTTTTTAAAAATTAAGGCTGAAATATTTTTAGTGCGTTTAGACGGCCACCAACACGTTTTGTTCTCATCATCTCTTATCCACTTTACTGGTATTTCTGATGAAGTCCCTTCTTTGAAAAACATCACTACAGCAAACTCCGTATTACTCGTATAGTACCAGTGGAAAAAAGCTGTAAAAAATAATTTTTGTTCGCAATTAAATACTGTAGTCAAATTCAAATCAAACTCAAAACATAGCACAAGATTTTTATGTCACATGCATCTATAAATTATAAATTAATCGCAGTATACATTGTTAGGCAAGTACAACAAAGAGGTTAAGTAATTGAAGAATTATTAAAATTAACCTTGCATGTACCTACAATACACACGAATATACAAAGGTGTTACTTAAAGTACAGAAAATTAGTTAAAATCTCTTACTTGTATTTTTCGCCGAAGGAAGAAACTGGAAAAAACTGTTTTCAAGATGTGGGATACCGGATGCGCTGGAAGAAAGAGAATAGAGAAAATATGCGTTCTAAATAAATCAACATCAACACTGATTATTATATAACGCGCAGAGCATAGAAAAGTACAGCGCACGCGCTAGTACGTTACACAGTGCCTACTTACATAGGGAGATTTTTGATTTCGGCAATTATAAATGTCAAAAATTTTGTATTTTTAAAATAGCAGACTGAAGCAGAAGAGTCTTCTTAATTTTTTTGGGACGTTTTATTTTAAAGTACCCACGTATAAAAATCTGTTTTTATAAATATAGTTATTATTATCGTTAATATTATATTAATTAATCGTACGGACATATGGACTCGGAGCACAGATGGACCGAGCGGATGGACTGGACCAGGCGGACCGATGTGAAATAGTACAATATTATGTGAAAAGGACAATAGTTTTAAATGAAGTTAGGATCCTAGCTCGACGTGAGTTTCGGACCACTTTGAACTGGACTCTTATTATTATGTGTAATTTAGATTTAAGCTGTTGGTTTATTAGTGTTATGTGTATAAGGGAATTTATTATTATGTGTAGTTTAATTGTAAACAATTTTAGCCCACTATTATGTGTATTTTAGATGTAAGCCAAGTATTGTGAGAAATGCAAGCGAGAGATGAGTGCTTGATGTGAGGATTAGGTAACAATTGTGGGAACTATGCCTATAGGTAGCGACAAGGCTAGCCACCTGTCATGCGGTAGTCCCCACGGTGGCGCAAAGAGGAGGATAGAATGCCGGATTGATGTGTGGAATATTAGAGGAGGAATGTGTGAGAGCATGAAGAGTAAATGTTTAGATGTACTATATATAAGCGAGAGTATGAAGAAAGGAAGTGGAGAGATGGAACACAATGGTCTGCTCGTACTGTGGTCGGGAGTCCCAGAGGCAGACCGAGCATGCCAGGGTGTTGCAACGCTGCTTGGAAGAAGTGAAGAAGGCACTAAATGATGCTAAGATGGACAAGGATGACATCAATGATGCGGTATTGTTTGACGGTTCTACCAGGATTCCCAAGATTCAGAATCTTCTACTAAATTTCGTTGGCATCTAAACTGTTGAAGAATTAATAACCAAGATGTGGGAACGCAACGTTCGGATTCCTTGCGAGCAGACGCAGACCACGTACGCTGACGACCAGCCAGCAGTCGCAGTGCAGGTATTCGAAGATGGGCATATAATGACTAAGCACAACAATTTGCTGGAAACCTTCGACTTTATAGGAATTCCGCCTGCACTACGCGGTGACCCTGGACTGAAGTCATATCTGACCTAGATATCGGTGGAATTCGAAACGTATCTGCTAAGAAAATAGACTCTGGTACACCCAACACCATTAAAATCGAGATCAAAAAGGATAGATTATTGCAGCGCGACATCGATCGCATGATCAAGGAAGCAAAAAGGTTCCGTGAAACGAAGAAGCGAATTGGGGCACGTGATAAACTGAAAAGAAAACGAAACGATGTCGATTGGGATAGTTTTGAGAACCATGCGCTCGTTGTTGGAGCATGGCATCATAAAAGTGTGGAGATCATCGCAAACGACCAAGGACTGAATTGAAAACTCAACTGGACTGGCTGACCAAATCTCATGGAGACAATAGTGATCCTGTTCAGGTTGAAGTGAATAGTGAACAAAGTGATAAAGCGATTATAAAGTGTATATTTGAGTGATAAATTTACGAAATAGTTTAATTTAAAGAATAGAGTTATATTTAATAGTGTTAACCGACTTTGTGTGTTTGGTTAATCAATTATTCAGTTATTAAATAAATCTGTATTAAATTCCAGCGTTTCATTAATTCCTCCTGTAGCCAAAACACGTCACAATATTTAAACAATCTGCAGATTAGTTAGAAATATTTTAAAGACCCTGTTAACTAAATATTCTAATGAAAATTGAGGATTCATTATTCAGTTGCAGTCTTACTGTTAAAGTGAATGGTCGTGCCCTATGTATAATATTGTTGTAAAAACGAAATTCGAGCGAGCGCGGTGCGACGTGCAGCGCAATCGTTTAACCCATAACCCATACTACAAAAGATGTACGAATTGGTGCACAAAAATTATAAAGACAACCAAACAGTCATATTACAGAGAGAAACTCAGCGAAGTCAGTGGAAACACAAAACAACAATGGAAAATTATAATGGAAGAATTGGATCTACAGAAGGAGCCTGAGGTTATAAATAGATTGAACATTAACAATAATACTGTCTTTACAATGATAATCGAAGTCTTATTACTAACCATGTGAATAATTATTTTAGTAATATAGGCCACAAATTTGCAGATCTCTTGTGCAGTTCAAACAATACCAGTGAAGACTATATAACTAAAAATTTTAAGCCAATGCATCCCACACAAGATGTTTCCTTTATACTTAACCCTATAAACGACACAGAAGTTTTAAAAGTGATTAATAATCTCAAATCGGGTTATTCAAGTGGAAGTGATGGTATAAGTGCAATGGTATATAAAAATCATCGCTCGCAACTGGTTACACCTGTAACACATATTGTAAATATTAGTTTTAACGAAGGTGTGTTTCCTAATCGTTGTAAAAATGACAAAAGTAAAGTTATACCCATATTTAAAGGAGGAGATAATTTAGAAATTAACAATTATAGACCAATTAGCCTTCTCAAAACCTTATCCAAAATAATAGAGAAATTAGCCAAGATAAGATTGATGAATTATGTACAAAAATATGAAATTCTCTCAGAAAATCAATTTGGCTTCAGAGAGAACTTAAGTACAAGTACAGCGGCATTAAAAGTTATAAACACAGTTGTGGAAACATTGGATGCGGGTGGTAAGACATTGACAGTTTTTTTAGATCTGTCCAAGGCCTTTGATACTGTATCCCATGGTATACTCCTTAAAAAGCTCAGTTCACTGGGTGTTTTAAATAAGACACTAAACTGGTTTAGAACATACCTTAAAAATAGAACGCAAATAGTAACAATAAAGGAACATGTTAGTTCCAACAATACAGTTTTATATGGTGTACCCCAGGGTAGTGTACTGGGACCTATTTTATTCTTATTATATATATTAATGACTTATGTAATGTAAAATTTTCTGGTATTTCTGTGGCATTTGCAGATGACACAGTCTTGGTATTTAGTGGTGATACTTGGGAAGAAACCTATGCTAAAAGCAATGAAGGTTTGTTGACTGTAAAAAGATGGCTTGATAAAAATCTTCTTACACTTAATTCTCAAAAAACCAAATATATTACTTTCAGTATTTCCTCTAAAAACCAACCTTCATTAGACCATGATCTGACATTACATACCTGTGTACAGGAATGCAATTGTCAATCTCTGGAAAGAGTAGACAACATCAAGTACCTTGGAATAATTATTGATAAACACCTGAAGTGGAACAACCATATTACTATGCTAACAAATAAAATTAGAAAATTTACATATATTTTCAAGGAATTACGAAATATACTAGACAAAGACACTTTAAAAACTGTATATTATGCTATTGTACAATGATTACTAACCTATAATATTTGTTCAAGACAATTGTGATATTATGTGCGAGGAAGAAATTAAAATAAATGGAACAAACTGCCTATACCTGCAAATCAAGTACCGTAACAAAAAAAATGACATAATCTCCCTCTATAGAAAACACTCCGCAAATGTTTGTTTGTTTATTGAAGATTTACGGCAATTACTTTTAAATTATAGAAGTGCAAATATTAGGTCCTTACATATGAAATTGAGGTTTTGCCGTACTGGCAAATTTGATCTCAAATATCTTCTCTTTGGTTAGGAATTCCAAATCCAAATTTATACAGCTATTTACTCATGTATTTGTGTTTTGAAAATTATAATTCATTTGTTTTTTCCTCAATTGTTTTTTTCTTTGCGTCACTCAGTTTAAAAAATGAAAAACTTGAAATATCGCGTTATTTACGAGTACGAGTTCCACCGTGGCACCAGTGCTGCAGAAACGGCTCGAAGGATTAATGATGTGTATGGCGACGGTGCCGCAAAAGAAAACACAGTGCGTTTTTGGTTCCAACGTTTTCGTTCTGGAAATTTCGACCTGCAGAACAACCCCCGTGGACGGCCGGAGACCAAAGTTGATAATGAAGAATTGAAGGCTATTGTGGAAGCGGATCCATCGCAAACCACATCCGAGTTAGCTGCAGGCTACGGTGTTAGTGATAAAACTGTTTTAATCCACTTGAAGAAAATTGGTAAGGTGAAAAAGCTTGAAAGGTGGGTACCTCACGAATTGAGTGAAGCAAATCAACAAACGCGCGTTGACTGCTGCGTTGCATTACTCAACCGGCACAATAATGAAGGGATTTTAAATCGAATCATTACCTGTGATGAAAAGTGGATCCTGTACGATAATCGGAAGCGCTCATCGCAATGGCTGAACCCTGCCGAACCAGCCAAACCATGCCCCAAGCGAAAATTGACTCCAAAAAAGTTACTTGTGAGCGTTTGGTGGACTAGTGCTGGTGTCGTTCACTACAGCTTTCTTAAATCTGGCCAGACGATTACGGCAGATGTCTATTGTCAGCAACTGCAAACCATGATGGAAAAGCTAGCTGCTAAACAACCGAGGCTGGTTAATCGCTTAGGCCACTGCTGCTTCATGATAACGCTAGACCACACACTGCACAACAGACGGCTACCAAATTAGAGGAGCTTCAATTGGAATGTCTAAGACATCCACCGTACTCTCCGGACCTTGCCCCAACAGATTACCATTTTTTTCGAAATTTGGATAACTTCTTGCAAAGGAAAAAATTCAACTCCGATGGGGCAGTCCAAACCGCCTTCAAAGATTTTATTGATTCCCGTCCGAATGGTTTTTTTAGTAAAGGGATTAATGAACTACCTATGAGATGGCAAAAGTACATAGATAGCAATGGTACATACTTTGATTAAATAAATATATTATAATAAAAAAAAATCGGCTTTATGTTCCTCCCATACTAAACTCAATTTCATATGTAAGGACCTAATACAATAATACTACGAGATATTAATTCAAACATCTCGCGCGATTATTAAAGTAATACTGAAAAAAAAATCTACGTTTCCAACAAAAGATCTCTTTAAATTGTTTCCAGTACCAAACGTAGATGATATTTTCAAGTAAGTTTCCATATTAAAAATATGTATAGAAAAAATCTTACAGAAAACCAGGAATATTTCAAACTTATGAGAAATGGAAACCAATTTATAATGCCTAAATGTAAAACAACCCAAATGCAGCATCACTATATTTATAAATCCATTAATTACTATAATAACTTATCTATCGAGATACGATGCATCAGTAACCGCTCAGAGCAAATCAAAAAAATTAAAATTTTCCTAAAATCAAACTTAAAATCACAAATCATTTAAACCTATAGCTTTTTTCAAAATACTCCAATACTTTCATTATCAATTTACCTTTTTTGCTGTATTAATAAACAATTCGTATATACTATGTATATTATAATAAGGAATAAGAACTGTGGCTCCCTCATCAGACTCGAGAGCTTCTCTTTACTGATGAGGTCTACATGACTACCAAGTATTTAAAAAAAAGTTTAATCTGATATGTATATATAAGAACTGTATTTGTACCATAAATTAAATTAAAATATATAGATATATATAATATATATATTATAATATATAATATATATATTTTTTTTTTTTTTTTTTTTTTTTCCTCTACTACGGTTAAGAGCTTCTCTTTATTGCTGCTGGCGAAGCATTCGAGATGGACGTAATCACTGTCGCGGCACTTTATTTGTTCCAAGTCATAATTAGATAAATATTTCAAATTTCGCTCTATAATGTTATAAGCATATTCTACGATAGTATATATATCGATTAAAACAAAAAAAGAAAAAGATAAATTTTAAACTTGTGAAGCAGAGTTATGTTGCGGCAAATACGCCTTGCAACTTTTAAACATTTAATTTTATATCTACAATTGCGTCTTTTTTAAGAACAATCTAAAACATTGCATTTACAGAAATGAAAAAAAAAAAATGAGCACATGCGTCTTTTCTTTATAAATCCGTTGGTAATAATAAATATGTATACGAGAATATATTTTTTTGGTAACTCGCTTATCCCAATTGTAATAATTTCGTTGTCTGTTATTGTTGTACTTTTTTTACACAATTTTTTTCCTTATTTATGTAAAATTTTTTCTTGCGTATTTTTTTTATTTTTTATGTAATTTTTATGTGAAAAATTTTAACGTTTTTTTTTTCATTTTCTTTTTTACGTCATTTTGTTTTTCTTTCCCTAATTTTTTTTCTTATAGTAATTTTCTTTCTGTCTTTTTTTTCTTTGCTTTTTTATATAAATAAATAAATACTTATTCCTTGAGAATCGAGATGTAAAAGTTTAATTTTTGACGGGTTACAGCTAGTTCAATATAATTATTATTTTTATATAATATTTTTACTCTGTATATTGTTTTCATTGAATTGATATTAATTGTTTTATTTTTCGACTAAATCAAAGTTTTAGAACTAAATTATCTGAATATTAAAACTCATTAATTGTTTATATAATTAATTTCTGTCCATACTAATAATAATAATTCAATTATCTTGAATGTCTTTTCATTGCTCCATGATAGCGATATTTCGGCGATCTCAGAAACACGATAGACGTACAACCCGGCCAGCGGACGGTGACGAACTAAATATTATTCAGTAAATAGTAGTAGTGTTTAGTAAATAACGCCCAATATGTAATTCCCATCGACCGAGCGGCGCTATGATTCCTTTGATGTGTGCTTGGAAAACCGACAACTTCGCCAACCCCAGTCACCAACCACCAACCTGCGCCAAAACCCCCTGTACACATTGGGCCAACCTCGGCCAATGTGTACAGGGTCCTTAAGGTACAGATACACATGTTTATTTTGAGCATGCTCATTAGCATGCTCAAAACTAGCATGCCCTAACAACTGTACACACTTGCTCATTATTAGCATGATTTGACCATGCTCATAAATGAGCTTGCTCAAAGCTAACAATCAAACACACATGCTTATTAGGTGCAAGCTCTTGTCATAGAATAGAGAGGAACTCTAGCTCAAAATTGAAACTTTGCAAACTGAAATAGAAAATCCAAGTGAACCAATATATCAAAACAGTTCCTGGGATTAATCAAACACACATGCTTATTACTGGCATACTCTTGTCATAGAGTAGAGTCGCTCTTGTTTAAAATGGAAACTTTGCAAACTGTAGAACTAATGGAAGAAAATTCAAGAAAACCAGTAAATCAAAATAGTTCCTGAGTTTCCATCCGCAGATTTTTGATTTTAGTTTAATAATTTTTACTGTAAGATTTGAATCATTCGTGTCTTTTAATAACGTTTCATGAGCATTATTTATTGCAATATTATTTTTACACAGCGGTGACCGAGTATTCCTCAGACATTCGTGATTATTATAATAAGTCACGAAAAGTAATGTTTTATCATCTCCCCAACGCGCCATATTTGTTTCATCTGTCGCGGACTGAGAAGACCGCATTGATAATCGATACTAGCCGCGAATGACATTAGCATGCTCGTAAGCAAGCCTGTTCACACATGCTCAAAAGATTCACCTTCTCGTGGTGAATGACATTAGCATGCTCATAAATCAACCGGAAATGTGCGTATAGACATGCCACTTAATAGCGATGGCTCAAGAAGGTCAATACTGCAACACGCATACTCGCGTGCCACTAATAAGCATGTGTATCAGTACAGTTGCCGGCAAACTTCTTGAAATTCTTTGGGGTAGTGGGGGAATGCGCAGAAGACAAAATTTGGGTCTCTTTGGTGGAATGGTACATACGCAAACTTCCCTCTAGGGATAGGTCGTCGACGTATTTACCGTAGACGAAACGAGACCGTCCACGTCCGTCCATCGACGAGACGATCAACTATTTGAATTCGTCAACTAGTTGACGCGTCAACTTCGTTACGCGGACGTCGCGGACGTTCTATCTAAACATCGGGACGATGGTCAACTGTCTACGGTTCGACGCGACGCTGCTCGACGTCTCAACCGTTGGCTATTTTTATTACGTTAATTTTTAAAATTTAAAGAAGTTCGAAGGTATATAGTTTCGGGGAAAGTAAAATCGCTACTTGTGCTTATATGTAAAAAGAAATATTTTATTATTTATTTGTTTACGCACATTATAGGCTTTTACATATTATTTTATATACTTCTTTCTATATATAATAAAGAAAGAAGTAGGTAAACACAACAATATCAGGTGTAAGCAGTAAAATATTAGTTCAATAAAAAATAAAAAAATTAAACAGAATTGTTTTATTTTATACAACGCAAAATTGGGAATTCACCGAAATGTCGCACGTGCACGTCGCACAAATCAAGTAAAAAATAATAGATAATAGCTTATTAAGCCTATCTCACCCGACGCATGCATTCAAATTTCAAGTTTCTGTCATAGTTCGTGTACACAGATCTCTATGGTCGTGTACATTATAGTTGAAATGAAATTACCCATCGAGCCGTCTATGGAATCTACAAGTCGACAGCGAGAGATGAGAGAGAAATAAACGGAGACGTTTTGTCTTGCTCTCGCTCGTTGCTTTGCACTACGTTGTATCTCGAATCGTCCACCGTCCACGGCGTCCGCCGTCCACCGTCTACGAATTCAACTAGTCCATGCGATAAACGTAAACCGTCGACGCAACGTCAACGGTTGATTTCAACTAGTCCGTCCATTCAACGCCCATCCCTACTTCCCCCCGCTACGTCGTAAAATTTCAAGATGTTTGCCGGCTACTGTACCTTTAAGGTCGGATGACTCGAGAGGAGCGGGTAGTGTGGCCCGCACCGGTGACCCGGTCATGTCGCCTCAACTTGTCGCGTGTTCCGCGCTGTTGATCCTGCTCTGCAACATTGCGCGTGAGTTTATTTTTTATTGGACCAACATTTATTTAAGACATTTCATATAAAAATTCAATTTGTTTAAACCATTTTGTTTGCTGAGTGATTTGGCAGTTACTTCCTGGTGTGACATTTTAATTTTAAATACCTATATTTTTTTATTTACACTTTGTATTATACGCGTAATATTTATATAATAATTTCTATTAATTTATTACTACTATATATTCGAGAAGAGCAGACCCACTCGCCATCGGGTATAGTTAATAACAAACTAAAATAAAAAATGTTATCAATATTTTCGGGTAGGGCAGATGGCCGCTCGGTGGGTGAAATTATTTGGTCATTAACGGAAATATGTCTCGGATCGGAGAAATGTTTTTAGTGTCGCATTATTCATAAGTGTCTTTTCAGAATTTAAGTTTCTTGGGATTTCAACGGTTTCCAAATTGTTCATTATCCATCCCTTATGAGGAACCGAGTGGAGTAGTTTTTCTTTGTGACTCGAAAAAATGGTTAGTGTCAATGGTTAACATCACACTGATTATTTTTAACGTGGACTGGTTTTGATGCCATTGTATCTGTGTAATTAAATAAAAAAAGCAACATAAAAAAAATCAAAACTGTGCATATGTGTGCTATTATGTGCATAGGCATGTTATTATTTTATGTATTGCTATTTTTAATTTATTCATTTATATTTATTTATTTTACATTTGTTTTAATATGAGTTAGATACTAATAACAGCCACACTAGATAAAACCTGTTTTGTGGCAGTTATTTAATTTGCTAGTTCTTTAGATAATAGTAACAAATAACAATAGTAAAGAAGTATAAACGTAAAAAAGAAAGCAGAAAGAATTAAGTAATATATACAATCATAAGAATACGTAAATCTAAAAGAAAAGAAAATATACATATAAAATTAAGATAACAATTTAAGTATATACAAAAATAAATACAAAAGATAAGATACAAAACTTTTTTTTTAAGTAGATACAAAAATAAATACTATATTAGAGTGTAGGTACTTGAAATTATACAAAGCGAATTTTGCCTATTTAGCATACCTTCAGCATACCTTCTACCTGATATTTTTATAAAATTAGTGATACGGTGTTTAAAAAAGTTGCCCTGCCATTTTTAATTTCACTAAATTAAATTGTCTTTGTCCAAAATACGTTTTTCTTTTAGGTACCTCGAAATTAATTACATTTGCCAGCCTTGTAACCCGTGTTTGTTGTACGCTTAAAATTTACCTTGTTCTTGTCTAATTTTAATTTCTAAGGCAATAATGCCTCTTACTTCTGCCTAGGATTTTGTTCCACTGTTATAACGGATGTATTTCCATTCACTTTCATAATAAATCAATTTTTCTGTACTCTCTCTTTTTGAAAATCTTTCCACTCCATTAAATAACAATTGTGGGGTATAAAAGCAAATGCAATTGCTTTTTTAGCAAGTCAAAAAATATTGAAGGATTACTATTTTCATTTATATTGTACGGAATTCGAGATTTTATGGGAAATATAGCATATAAATTTAAAGGAAACTTTATTTTGGAAGGGATACATTAAATCTAGAATCAAAGTTGAAAGAGTAGCTTGTTGGTCTTGTGGTTAGGACACTCGCCTCGTGATCCAAAGGTCGCGGGTTCGAATCTCAGCCTAGACTAGCAAGTTAGTCCTATTTTCATAGCACAAGCGTTTAGCTTAGTTTGAAAATAGTAAGAATATTGATGTGAAACGTATTCCGTGTTCGCATCTCTATTAAAAAAAAAAAAAACATTTTAAATAACCTCGGTGACTGCCCTTGAATATTGCTATCTTTGCTTTTACACCCCAAAATTGATGTACGGCAGTAGCAGTATTCATATTATTATATACCTACGATAGCCGGTAAACGTCTTTAACATTGGCTTTTGCTGCGCGGAAGACAAATCATTTAATTTATTATAAATAAAACATTACTTCATAACAATAATAATGATGTAACGATATGGTATGTTATAACTAACTGTAGGTACTGGTTGATAATGCCTCGAGGATTGCGGACAATGCAGGCAATCAATTTCACTGCGCATCCTACCCGCGACCTTCACAGCTATCTCGGTTTATACTTATTGTATATATATATATACTTGATCGTTTATACAATCAAGTAAAAAATGCGACACGCTAACCTTTGTAAGGAAATATTTCTATTTGCGGATGGAAATAACATAAAACGTCACGAAGCCTCGTATCAGTGTACAAAATACAACATAAATACTGCTGATGTCATACTAACTATGTCTAATGTTATATTTATTCATAAACTAGTTACTTCTAAGATTGACTGCCCGGCATTGCTGCAGCCCATCTCCCTGAGAGTACCCGGAAGATCCACTAGATCGGTCGAGATCTCGAGCCTTCCAGACTGTAATATCAACTCCCGGAAAAACTCTTTTATATATCGCCTGTCTAAAAACACATCATTCGGTGACTTGGATCTCTTCAATTCATCAATCTATGAATTTAAAACCCTTGGATATTCACCATAGTCATAAACCTTTTTTCTCTTATCTTCTTTCTTTGTCCAGTATATTTATATGCACATGTATTTTTTTTTAATGGTTCAAAAACAATGAAATACACATAACATGATATGGATTAGTTTAAATAGACAATTAGTTTAAATGCTTTTCATCACTTAAATGTGAGCACAGCAAACATAGAGATAAAAGTAAAGGTTAAAACATATACAAGAAAGAACAGAAAAAAAGGATCAGATATCTTTATGCTATATTTCTTTTGCTCTTCTTTTTCTTCTTATTTCTTCCCCTTTTTACTATGTAGATATGTCTATTTCTCCCCATTCCTGATTCCCATTTTACCTTTAACTCTTTGCCTCTCATGGTTTGTTCTTAACTTAAACCTTTCATTTTTTTTGTATAACTTAAGTTATTGTTGCTATATGTTAATACATAACATGTTAATTCTGTGGAAACTTGTAAGATGGTCTCTATATTATTTAATATTCATGTGTAATCTGATTTTTATTTGTACTGTTAGTTTCCCGTAAATAATCATAATTATAAAAGAATGTAGGTATATTCTTGATTAACCTTACCTACTTGGTGGTTTCTGTCGTAACTATTAACTTTATCCATAAGTACGTTTTCTGAACATACATTTGGGAGGTTGTTAACATGTAAGGGATAGTAGATTTTTGATTCCTTTTCCTTGTGCCAATGAGTGATTTTATTTAGATTAAATTTTTCAAAATTATATCCTACTTTTTTACATTAAAAATTTACTCCATGTATCTCCTCCAAATTCTGGCTAGAAATGGTATTTTGAGTGTTCTCAACGTATTGAAAATAGAAAATTATTATGACTTAGAAAGCTAATCGTCATAAGCGTTTTAATACATTATAAAGTAAACTTATTGTAAAGAGTATCAACTTACCCTTTATTCTAATTCATTTTCGTTTTCTTCATTTCGAAGCATATGATATGATACATTAGTTTCTTCAGGAGAGAAAATTTTTAAAGAAAGATTTATAATAAAAACACATATAAATGAAAAAATATACTTGTTTTTATATATTAAATAATATCGATCAAGCATAATAACAATTTTTCACACCGCAAAGAACACTATTTAAAAAAAATCCCACGAAGAGGAATAAATTTTAAAACCATCAACAAAAATACTTAACTATAGAAGTTCATAAACTAATTATAACATCATCTAACTCTTTTTATATATAAACTTTGAAAAACTACACTATATAACAATATAAAACTAGACTTTACACCATAAGTGCCGTCGCTCGAGTTACAATTATTGCATTTAGTGAAACAACGAAGATAATTTTTCAATTTTGCCGCCAGGTAAAAGTAACTAAGTGATTTGATGAGTTTTACCTGGACAGAATTATTGAAAATATTCAAATGATGAGTTTTATCACTGAATAACTTTGAGTAGATAAGGAATATTTACTTTTTGATTTTTTCCTAGGATAGAGGTTGAAAAAATATGAATGTCGGTATTCATGACACATTTTTGCCCAAAATTGCACATAGTGAGTTTTACCTCTAATAAGAATAAATTAAGAATAAGTCTTTATAGAGTGGCCCAGGGCTTACGACCTCTATGAGCTGGCTTAAGTGATCACTTTACATAATGCAACGTTCACCAATTTCATAATTTTCTAGCAAAGTCCCCTCAAATATTTTATTGTTTTAGATTTAGAATATGTTAGCGCCATAAATTAATTTGTGAACTAGGAAACAGGTATTCCTTCTCTCCCAGTCCCTACCCATTCCCGAAACCAAGCAAGTACTAGAGCCGCTCCACTTTTGAATATCGAAGCCGCCACAAGACGAAAAAACAGCTGCAATCGCAATAGAAAAAATGTCCGAATAGAAAAGTGACCGCATAATTTTCCGCTGTGAACTACCGCAAATTGAATCAAAGATTTAATTCTTGACGCGAGTGTTTTACATTGAAATTAACGTGAAACACCTCGCCGCTAGAAGTTTGGAGATATAGAAGAGGCAAGAGGAGAAACGCAAAATCGAAGGAAGAAAGGTGAGTGCTTGCCTTGTTCCCAATTACCCATCACAATATCTCCCATCCATATGGTCCTTCGAGCCGGATATACCCGCTTCCTAGCTTCCCTTGTATCTAGCATAATTACGATCGCATACCAAACGCATACATAACGCCGACATTCCGCTTATATCTATCGTGATCGCTTCAAAAAACAACCGCATACGCCGACTTTGTTCAATTCAAAACATTTCGTTAAAAACGCTTATTTATCTTATAACGCTTATAAAATCACTTGGCGTAGTTACTATTATATTGAAAAAATATATTCCCGTTCGTCATATATTTAACTGCGTGAATAATAAATAAATATACTACCTACAAACTCGTTTGAAAACTATTCAAATTGTACACAAATTACAAGCTCGGAAACACGGAGAGCGCCGAACATTGCCGAAGGCACACCACGCTCGGTAATTTCCGTCGGTTGACGGAAAAACCCGAAGCACGTTTAAAATCAAACGTCGAAGTAATTTGTTGTTTATTTCTATTAGAAACGCGTATTATTAATAAAAATTATCAAGATTTAAGATTTTTGAAAACTAAAGCAGGGTTGTTACAACTAATTGCAACTTTTCACATTATAAAAATAATGTTTTAATTTATTTAAATTTCGATTAATTCTACAGTTTTTAAAAATAATTACAATCAACACATTTCTTCAGTGAATTTTCAAAATGGCTACGCGAAACAAAGATAGTGAAATAAAAAACAAGATACGGATTTTACAAGCTAAAAAACAAAGTTTATTTTCAATGTTGCAGTCCTTATATGACTTAAGTAAACAAGTAGATGAAGAAATAAAACGAGATCTATTTCTCATACGCATACAGTCATTGGAAAATACTAGAAGAGAATACACTGAAGTAACGGACCAGTTAAATATAACGATACTAAGCTGTGATTCTACATATGAACCCGATTTCAAAGATCTCTGCGCGTTCGACGAGTTATATTGTCAGATAAAAGCGATACAAGTAGGGCTTACAAAATTAGAAAATCAAAAACCGCTAATAAATAATTACGAAAAAATAAATAGCAAGCTTCCGGCATTAGAATTAAAAAGTTTCGATGGTAATCCAAACCAATGGGTTTTATTTTACGAAAATTTTAATTCGCTAATTCATAAGAATCCGCATCTGTCAAACGCGGAAAAGGTACAATACCTTGTCGGAAAACTTACTGGTAAGGCTTCATTGGTATGTGCAGGTGTTCCGCCTATTGCAGCTAATTATGAGATTCTCTGGAAATCGCTAAAAAATAAGTATCAAGATAAACGTACTCTCGCCACGTTATACCTAGAACAAATTTTAAATTTCAGGGGTAGTCAAACTCCCTCGCAAAACGCATTAGACACGTTCTTAGAAAAATTCTATTCCGCATTTTCCGCATTGAAACAACTTCAATTAGATGATCTAGCTGACTTTACGTTTACACATATCGCGTTATCCAAATTGGATAAAGAAACTGTAACACTTTTTGAACAAGCAAAACGCCATGAAAATATACCGACATTTGAGTCATTGATTACCTTTGTGAAGGAACAAAACCGAATATACACGCTTCGTAACGCAGGGTCTTTTCAAACTAACTCTTCAAATTATAATAAATCTTCTACTTCGCAAGTTAATAAAAATTATAATAAAAGACAAAATTATTCTGCGCAATCATTCGTTGTCAGTAACAGCTTTCCTAAGTGTCCTTTTTGTAAAAACGATAATCCTCATCCACTTTATAAATGCGATAAGTTTCTTCTTTTAAATTCTCATCATAGAAATGATTTCGTGAAAAATAATAATTTATGTTTTAATTGTTTGGGCTTTCATAGTGTGAAAAAATGTAAATCGCAAAATAGATGCGCCATCTGCCAGCGAATGCATCACACTAAAATTCACATAGAGTCTTCGATGGCAAACCCACGCTTATCGTCTAATGTTAATACGTCGCTTAACCGCTCGCGAACACATTCGCCCGCTCCACAATCACAAACGGTAAACGCAGCCGTCGCTTCCAATTTTCCACTCTCTATGCATAGCAATGTAACGTATAACCAGACGCGTCCAAGCTCTTCTAATTCGATTACTCTGTTACCTACTGCGGTAATATACGCTTTAAACGATTCCGGCAAAAGATTAAAAATCAGAGCATTGTTAGACAGTGGTTCTACAAGTCATTTTATTACAAAAAAATGTTGTGATCGCCTTAACCTGAATATTTTAAATTCTCCAGCAACAGTCAGAGGCATAGGGAACTCTGAAAAGCCAGTATTTGGCCTCGCTGATTTGACAATCTATTCGCGCTTTGATGCACGCTGCAGATTCAAAATAAACGCACGTGTAATCAGCACAATATCGGATAAAGTTCCAAACGCTTATGTGAACATTCACAAACTACAACATTTGCACGGCCTACCCTTAGCTGACGAAAATTTCCATACGCCCGCGGATATTGATCTTTTAATAGGCAATGAACTATTTCCTTTCTTGCTGGGAAACCAAAAGGTGATGTCATCCGACTCAAATGCAGTCGGGATACAAACCTCGTTTGGCTATGTCATCATGGGAAAAGCAGACTGTGTCGTGCAACCGATTGAACGCGCCCTACACGCAATAGTTGACGAACCTTCTTTAGAAAATTTAACGCAACGCTTTTGGGAATTGGAAAATGTACCGATTAGAAAACATTTAAGTCCTGATGACGCAGCTTGCGAACGAATATTCACCGAAACTTTCACACGCGATGCGACGGGACGTTATACTGTAGCATTACCATTTAAATGCGAACCAACGGAAATTGGTCGTACAGACACAATTGCTAAAATACGCTTTCTTCAATTGGAAAAACGGTTAGATTCTATTCCTGAACTACGCAAGGATTACAATGAAACCATTAAAGATTATATTGACAAGGGTTATATCAATGCGATTGATAACCTCGCACCCGGTCCATGCTATTATATGCCACATCATGCTGTTTATCGCCCGGAAAAATTAACTTCCCGCACGCGAATAGTCGTAAACGCTAGCTGTAAGTCAAGTTCGACTAAATCACTTAATGATCTGCTATATATTGGGTCAAATCTGCAAGTTAGCATCTTTGAGTTACTAATAAATCTTAGGCTCTTCCCGATTGCGCTCTCAGCAGACATCGAGAAGATGTATTTCCAAGTTAAATTGAAACCAGAACATCACCGATTTCAGCGTATATTATTCAGATTCCATCCTAGCGACCCGATCCAAACTTACGAGTTTAATCGCGTTTGCTTTGGGATTTCGAGTTCGCCATATCTGGCAATGCGCGTCATAAGGCAACTAGCAGCAGATGAACGCTCTCGCTGGCCCGCAGCTGCATGGGCAGCCAAAAAACACTTTTACATGGATGACTACATTTCTTCTGTCGATACGGTTGACAACGCTTACCAACTTCATAGCGATCTAGTCCAGTTATTCAAATCTGGTGGTTTCCACCTAGGTAAATGGGTCTCAAACAGTACCGAATTAATGGAAAAAATTCCCGCTGATCTCAAATTGCCGAAGCTCGTTCAATTTGATGAAGAGGCTTATACACAAATCGTAGGTCTCCGATGGAATCCTACCGATGACGCATTCCTATTCAAGATTAACGCCGATGTGTGTCAATCGGATAGATGCACCAAGCGCATAATTCTCTCCACAACTGCTAGACTCTTCGACCCTCTTTCTTTGTTAGGTCCAGTTACCACGTTATTAAAATTATTAGTTCAAGAGTGTTGGAAGCAAAATCTTGAGTGGGACGAAAATGCTCCAGCTTACATTGAAAGTCAGTGGCAACAGTTCAAGTCAGAACTTCATTTACTCGAAAAGTTAAAAATACCCCGTCACGTAGGCATTTCGCAGTCTTACTCAAACGTAGCACTCGTCGGTTTTGCCGATGCGAGTGAGAAGTGTTATGGCGCAGTGCTATACATTCGAGTAAACAACAAGGAAGATGAAGCACAAGTCAGACTCTTATGCGCAAAGTCTAGAGTGGCTTCACCAAAATGTGTATCTCTTGCAAGGTTAGAACTCTGTGCGGCGCTTCTGCTTTCAAACCTAATAGCATGCGTACGAGATATCCTTTGCGAACGCGTTCAGTTAAATAAAATCTTGGCATTTACAGACTCCACAGTTACT
>JADDOH010000366.1:0-30262 GCA_016648135.1 Agrypnia vestita | reverse complement strand
CACCTCCACATTCAATCGCAATCATTCCATCCCGACATAGGAAACACCTCCACATTCAATCGCAATCATTCCATCCCGACATAGGAAACACCTCCACATTAGTAAATCACTCAAAGAAAAAAACATGAGGTTGTGTATAGCGAAATAAAGTAAATACTTCTCTTTATTAATAAATAAATTAATTGAAGACCCCATGGCAAGAAGTTGTTAACTAACATTTTTGTCAAAAATGAGTTAATAAGCTGTCTAAACTAAATATTGTATGCTCTTTCCTTTGGAAATAAATTCAGAACTTAAAAATAATTAGAACATGTTCAAATCATAGGGATGAACATGTTAACTACACTTTTTCATAAAAATCAAATCAGTTACTAATGCGAAGAACATGTTATCTATCTTCAATAATAACATGTTCATGCCATTATTCTGAAATTAACACGTTCTTGCCTTTTAATTTGATTGGAATGTTTATGATTGACATAAATTTTACTTAGTTAACATAAATTAGGTATATTTGTTTTTATTTGAATACTATTATAATATGTACTTACCTATATATTATTTTTCAATAATTTTGAATGCTATATACCATATTTTGTATTATTAATTAACATGCCAGGTATTTTGTAATTTTGGATAATGGATGGTAAAAACGGATAGCATTTGAAGGGTTGCTTGATGTTTGTGTTTTAGCAATTTTAAAAAGGTATTGTTCTATTAAAAATGAGTTCTAGAGGCGAAAAAATGGTTTTGATGTGTGGACAATTCATCGATCTGTCTTTTGGTGTACCCAAGATATACACTTGCGGGATACGTGATAGCAAGAATTCGTATGATTTGCATGTTAAAATGTACAAAACTGCATTTGAAATGCAAAAATCTAACAAAGAGCTTGCAATTCAAAGCGAGGACAAATGCTATATAGCCTTCGATTTAGAAAAAACAGTACCCATTTTCCAAGGTTGTCGACAAATGTGGCCTTTTATTTGAGAAAGTTGTGGCTTTATAATTTAGGAGTACATTATGTTACAAAAGGCGTTAATCGGGTATATTTTTACTTATGGATGGAGAATGAAGGTGGTAGAGGAAGTGGCCAGCTGCCTAATGGCATTCATGAACTCTCTACATTTGGAAAACATGACACTTGTTGCCTGGGGTGACTCTTGTGCCGGCCAGAACAAAAATATTTTTAATGTGACTAGCAGGAAAGCAATCGGCGATTTGTTCCTGCGATTGTTCCTGTGATTTGAACCTGGCATCTTCTGATCCGTAGTCAGACGCGTTATCCGCTGCGCCACACGACCCAATGGGCACCGTGGCAAAATTATTGTATACAAATAGAATTCATCGTACGGAGACGGAAACAAACGACATTGGTAGCGAAATTATAATATAGATGTTCTGGTAATATTTAATCTTGTCTGGCAAATGAATTCCCTAAGGTTGGTCAGGTCTAGATGAACTCAAGACAGGGATTTCGCTCTGGTTAAAAAAAATCTTGATGAAAATCTTGATAAAAATTGTTTATGGTTGTAGGAGAAACATCATACAAAAGTAGAGATGCAATCTTTCTTGAACATACAATTAAAAATAATAGTGTTATTGTGCCACTATCGGAATTGCAGAAAAATGAATCTAATGACTCATCTCAAATGGAGGAAAGTCGCAGTGAGACTTCAACTGACACACCTGAGCATTCAAGTTTAGAGAGCACAACTCTGAATGAGAGTACATTGAAAAAGAATCATCTGAGGATGATGATAGTTACCACACTGATAATGCTGATGATGTGTACAAACCAGATATAAAAATAAGTGATATACCACCTCGTAAGATAATGCTGAGACCAAGAAATAAACAAAATACCTACTTGTGTGAAAGCTTAAATGATTCAAACCAAGATATAGCTTTATGGGTAAAAGAGCCAGATACTATGGAAGAAGCTCTTTCAGGCCCGGATGCTAAGGAATGGAAAGTTGCCATGAACAATGAATATGAGTCGCTCCTGCAAAACAATACGTGGTCATCAGTACCTCTAGCAGAAGGTAGGAGAGCCATTCCATGTAAATGGATCTACAAATTGAAGACTGATGCTGATGGTCAAGTTGTACGATATAAAGCAAGATTAGTCATGAAAGGATGTTCTCAGAAGAAAGGTATAGATTATGATGAAGTTTTTTCGCCTGTAGTGAGATGGTCTTCTTTACGATATTTGTTTGCTATGGCAGATAAGTACGATCTAGACATAATTCAAAAGGATGCTATTTCAGCATTTCTTCAAGGCGACATAGAGGAGGAAATTTATATGATACAACATACCTTTGTATGAAAAAGGTATAGATGTATGTATTTTGAAAAAATCTCTGTATGGCGTGAAACAAGCTAGCAGGATGTGGAACAAGAAGTTAGACTCTACATTAAAAAATATGTATCTCATACAGTCTAAGATCCATGTATATATCATAAAATTGTTGATTATAACAATATATTGTTTGTTGCTATTTATGTAGATGACTTAATTATATTTTCAAACAATCAAGAGTCAATCAATTATGTTAAAGAAAACTTAAACAAAAAATTTAAACTTTTCAAAGCAAGAAAACACTTTGTGGCTTGACATTATAAGAAATTTAAGAAAAAATTACATACTATGTTTTAAACCACTTAATTGCTATATATATTTTTGTCAACTAGTTTCGGTTGGACTCAACCTTCTTCAGGACAATTACAATATAGACTAATCTAGGTACAGAAATTTATAAAGGAGGAAAGAAAAAGAGAGAGGGACAGAGTGTCAACTAGGTGGGGGGGAGGGAATGGGAGGAGTTAACTGAAGATAGAGGGAACAACTTTAAAATCGGACTATTAGATAAAGATTTTTTGATATAGATTTTTTGTATTTGGACAGGCACAGAGCGTCAACTACACACATTCCTTTTACTCCTCAATTCCTTTCACAGTCAAATACAGTTCACACTAGAAGTAGGTATTAATTCCACATTAAATTTTCTAGACCTTTCTTTAACCATATTAGACAACAATATTAATTTCAATGTATACAGAAAACCTACTTTTACTGACACCACAATCCATAATACTTCCAACCATCCTATCTCACATAAACACTCCGCGTTTCATTCCATGATCCACCGCCTCACCTCCATCCCCCTATCCGATACAAACTTTTCCATTGAACTTTCTACTATTAAAATGATAGCTTTTAACAATGGATATGAACCCGATTTGATAGATAGAATTCTTTCCAAAAAACTCCGTCAAATTTCGTCTAATAAATTTATTTATAACGCTCTTCCAACTATCAAAAGTAATATTCTAATACCTCGATGGCGGAGAATTCTTTTTATAAATAATTTTTCAATACTAAGTACGACTAAACTCCCTAAAGAGATAAAGCCAGCATTTTATACCAGTAACAATTTAGGCAAATTATTAAGTAACTGTAAAGACAAAGAAAATATATTAAACCATTCAGGTATTTATAAACTTAGCTGTAATGATTGCCCAGCTTTCTATATTGGTAAAACATCGAGAAATGTAAATATTAGAATAAAAGAACACATTAAATGCTTAACAAATGTAGGTTTTTCTGAATTTGCCGAACATCTAATTAATTTTAATCACACATTTAATAATAATACAGGGCCAAAAATTTTACACAAAAACGGATTAGGTTTGCGACTTAACAATCTAGAAGCATTAGAAATTAATAAAGCTATCAACAATAATAGTCAAATAATAAATAAACAAATAAATTTATCTAATAGTCCGATTTTAAAGTTGTTCCCTCTATCTTCAGTTAACTCCTCCCATTCCCTCCCCCCCACCTAGTTGACACTCTGTCCCTCTCTCTTTTTCTTTCCTCCTTTATAAATTTCTGTACCTAGATTAGTCTATATTGTAATTGTCCTGAAGAAGGTTGAGTCCAACCGAAACTAGTTGACAAAAATATATATAGCAATTAAGTGGTTTAAAACATAGTATGTAATTTTTTCTTAAATTTCAAAAAATTTAATATGAAAGACCTTGGAGAGTTATCCTTTTACAAAGGAGTTCATGTAAAAAGAGAAAGAGAAAAGGGAATAATTTATTTAGATCAAAAAGGCACAAGAAGGAAATGTGTAAAGCGCCACACGTTGACAATAGATGGAAGCTTTATTATTCTTTTTAATTATGGCTGACAAATGTCTACTTTATTTCAACAAAATCAATAAAAAATAATTTTGAATTAGCAATAAAACGTATTTTTCAAAGCCTAAGAGCAAATGTCTGATTATCTCAAAATGACTTGAATGTTAGTTAACAACTTGCCATGTGGTCTTCAATTATATATCCTTGTCCTTCCTTATTTAAATTATTTTTCTAAAAGTTTATTTGACACGAGTCGATTGACTAACGAGTTTGTGACATCGAATCGAATATACGTAGAACTTACCCGCAGGGTAATATAACATTCGTACGTACCGATCTGGCAGTCTCCACTAAGTGTCTCAACGCTCAAAAGACACCAAATAGAGTTAACTCGAGTTGTGACTCAAGTCAGTCAACATTTCAACTCGAGTTAGAAAAAATATGACTCATCCGAAAACCGCACATGTTACCCCAACCGAAAATATCAGAATAAGAGAAGTGAAAGACCAATTAGCAGGCAAATCGTGTACTGAGTTTTTTTAATTGTTTTTCAATAATGAACTTTTGTCCCTCATTTTACAGCAATCAATTGTTTATGCTCATTCTAAAAATAAGGCTTCCACATCATGGACAATGGAAAATATAAGAACATTTATAGGATTTTTATTATATACCGTCTATCACAAAATTGTGAAGAAATGTACTGGTCTCTGGATGAAGATATTGTGAATCCATTTGCAAGGTCATGTAGTAGTAGACAAACTTTTTAATATTAAAAGTAATTTACATTTAGCAGATAACTCGTGTATTGACAGATTATATAAAGTTAGACCGTATTTACCTATATTAAATAAAAAATTCAAACAGTTTGGCATCATAAAACGTACTTTATCGATCGACAAATAAGTGTATAGAGGGAAGCATTCTTGTAAAATGTATTATATTCACGGAAAGCCAATTAAATTCGGTTACAAGTCTTGGACAATAGCTTCGTCAGATGGATATATTTATGCATTCAATATATATACGGGGAAATTATAGAGCCTTTAAACACTAATAATTTTGGTATGGGAGGAAATGTTGTGACAGGTCTTCTGAAAAATTTGCTCACCACATTGTTTATTTTGATAATTTATTTACATCTATGTATTTCCCTTATAATATATTCAAAGAATAATTTGTTTTTCTCTAGTAGCACAATAAGAGAAAATCGTCTAAAGAATGTTGGATTGTTAAAATCCTCAGAAAAAAAAAATGGAAAGGGGTGAATTCAATTATAGATTTGAAAAGAAAACTAAAATTGTAGTAGTTAGATGTAACGATAGTGCTGTAGTTGCAGTGGCTTCAAATTGTGATGGGATTGAACCAATTAAAATTATATCTAGGTACTCAAATATTATAAAAAATTAATGTCTTAGGGGGGGGTAAGGTTTTTAAGTTTTTTTTTTGCATTTTATTTTTAATTTTTTAAATGAATGTATAACATCGCAAGAATATTGTATCAAAATTTCAAGTCAATCGGAGCAAAATTGACGAAATTATGAACATTTGAGCGATACTCAGACTGATTTTCTATACCTGCTTGGGCGGCTAAGAGACGCTCTCATCTGAGGACTACCGGACGTGCTATTGTATTGGAAGAGTTTTGCGTAGACAAGGATAAAAAGATGCTGATGATGAAAGCTCTTTGCTGTGTGAACATGGTATCGACAATTATGTGTAAGTATAAAATAAGTGTTGAGTTTTATTTTGAATTTTACAGTGTGCAAAACTTTAAAGCGTTTTCCCCACATCTCACGTTTTCAAAGTCGGTGTCCATCATAACTTCAAAACTACTGCACCGATCCTTTTGAAATTTTGAACACTATTTCTGTACATAATTTACGAGGTAACGCTGGAGACTTTTTTTCAAATATGTTATTAATTTTTATTTTTTAATAACAAATTAGTCGATATTTTTCGCAAAAAATCGCGTTTTTCCCTTCAAAGTGTTCCAAAAAATTGAAAAATTGAAATTTCAAAAAACCCTCCCAGCGTTACCTGGGAAAACCTATTATCTAACGAATGAACTTTGATTTTTTGATTTCAGATGATCTAGCACCAAGTTATGATGGACACCGCAATTCTACTTTTTTCCGAGACACGTCCGAATAATTGCTGCCATTGCCGTATTTTTTAATATTTCTTCTTGAATATTTTACACAATATTCTTCAAATGTCATACTTTAATTTACCATTGGTTTTAATAAAGAATTTTAACTGTGTCGTCACAAAAAATTCGCAAAATATGCCTATTTTTGTACGAATTAACCTTACCCCCCCCTTAATGAAAGGCTAAATCAAAATTTAGTCAATAAGATGTAAAATAAATGAAAGTGACAAAAAATAGCATGGACTACTATTGCACATAAATATGTAGAAAGATATATCAAAACGGAACACACAGTTACAAAATTTGCTCCAAAATACCTCCTGGAAGGCAAAAATGTGAATATTCTACCAATCGAACTGAAATCAAGATGTACAAAAGAAGATCTCAAAAAAGATAGGGAACTAGCTCTTGAAAACATAATAAAATCGCACGATTATAATAAAAATATATTCGACCTGCATAGGGAAGGATATAAATTTGGAAGTGGGAGACAGAGTCTACGTGGAAAATGGAAATCGATTAAATAGAAAGAAAATGGATGAATTGAGAATTGGACCATATAAAATTCTGAAGAAGATTTCCAATTCAATCTATGAAGTTGATAACGGACGCAAGAAAGCGGAATCGAGTTTCTACCACATTACAAAACTATCTCCAGTTTTGGTTAGCGAATGAACAATTGCATGCATTATCACATGCAATTGTTATTCTCTGAAGGGAGGAGATGTGAAGAAAACCACTTCACATATGAGCATTTTTCTTGAGTCTGTCTATGCCTTTATCTTGATATAATTTATGATTGTTACCACGGATGTTATAAAAAAAAGTGTGAGAGTTGATTGAGCAAATAATTTATCTTAAAGATATAAAAAAGACTTGAAATAAAGGCTTTAAATGTTGTTTCTTTTATTTTTACAGGTGAGTGAATCTTTTGTTAACTGATACTGTAATTGATTAAATGTAAATTTGTGTGTTTTGGTAAATAAATCTTTTATTTTTACAGAGAAACACAATTACGTCTTTGTTTCATTAATCTCAAATAATCAAGAGTGTAATATCATTGGATATAGTTACCTATGTTCAAGTTGCACCAATTTTGTAAAAAAAAAATCCCTGGCGTAATAAAGGGTCCTGATTACATAAATGATGTAAAATTTTGTCGCAAGAAAGTTTAAAAGCAGTTATTTTAAGTTTAAAAATGATACATTTTTGACATTTCACGCTTAGATGCCCATACAAATTATATGTTTTTGCTGTTTTATTCACAGAAAATGACAAATCACGTCTACCATAAGACGGCCCATTCACTATCTTTCATGTCAACTATATCCACGATCCTGCATTACGCCGGCGCGGTGCAGCGTAATGCCATGTAGTATAATGAATGCCCCGCATTACCTTAGAAAAAATCAATGAATATTTGAATTTCGAGATTTATTGTTTCCAAACAAACATATTAGCTGAAGTCTTTTTGCAAATTGGTTTTGACAGTCGAATTGTCTTCATAAATTTCAAAATGCAAGTAATTAGATTACCGAAATAAACTTTTTTGTGCCAGAGTAAGGAACAATTGTTACAGTAATTGCAGAATTGAACTTTAATACCTCGGGAAGGTATTAAAATTATAAAAATAAGTGTCCGAAATGTAAAAATTATTTAAAGTTACTATCGCTTGTTAGCGGACAAAGATGGCTATCGTTGGTATTGCGGCAGTTCCATGAAAATACGTAAAAAAAAAAGTGTTAAATGCAATACTACTGTACAGTTTAGGAATAAAACATTTTTTTCGCATTCAAAATTGAGTATTTTTAAAATTTTGGATTTCGTGCATGTGTGGGTCAATCACAATTCCTTAGTATATATTCAATCGGAATTGGAAATTGCTAATAAAACTGCAATTGATTGGGCTTCTTTCTGCGGGGAAGTTGTTGTTAATACGTTGATGCATAGAGAGTATGGGGGGAGTGGGAAAGGTAGTGGAGATTGATGAATCTAAATTTGGGAAGCGTAAATATCATCGAGGACATAGGGTAGAAGGCCAGTGGGTATTTGGAGGGTATGAACGTGGAACCGGAAGAGTTTTCATGGTATGCGTGGAAAGACGGTGAGTGATCTAATCTGTTTGAATAAATTGTATGGAAATCATATATAATGCAATTATTTATACGAATTCTTTATATTTCAGAGATCGTGATATTTTATTAAACGTGATTAAAGACTATATTGAAGAGGGTACCACAATCATTTCAGATTGTTGGAAAGCATACGATTGTTTAAATAGTGAAGGTTTTCAACATCTGAGGGTAAATCATTCACTACAATTTAAAGATCCGGAGACAGGTGCCCATACCAACGCTATAGAATCATCGTGGAGGGCGGCCAAAGCATCCATTTCCTCATCCAGTCGTCGAAAATATCATTTGGCCGGTAATTCAGCTCGTTATATGTTCCTCAAGTTATTATCCTCATATTTCCTATAAAATCTAGAAATCTAAATGTATCGGACAGGTAGATTATGATGGCAACATCACGGTCCTATCGAGCCGGTTTGCTGAGCTTCGCTTCACCACAGCAGAACAACTGGCCTAATTCGAGCCAATTAACTGAGCTTCGCTTCACCACAGAGGAGCCACGGGAGATATTGCGTTCTCAAAACTACCAGGAGCGCATGAAGGATGAGCAGCATCACAGGGAGGAGTCGCCAGACTCGGAACACTCCCGTTCTGAGTCGGACCGCGGCTCCTACCGATTTTCACAGACGGATGACACTGTTCGGCGACTGATGGCTGAACTACGCCGCGAGCGCCGGCGTGTACGAGATATACCTACAGCGGAACCACACAACACGCTGGTCCGCTTGCCGTGCTCCAACCAGCCGCCGGAGCGGCGCCAGCGACTGCTACTACAACAGCAGTCAACCGCCCTGTAAAAGCCGCCTTCCCGACCACCTGATGCCCGACTGGCGTACGATCCTGCACGGGGAGAGGCGACAATAGTGGTCTTTATTCGGGCCATTTGACGAGCACGATTATCAGGTGCGCAGCAGTGGACCCCCATAGCCACTGTTACTACTGGAACAACTACTCAGGAGAACCGCGATGGACACGCTTTCACCAGCAGTGCCACGCACCACGGACGCTGCCCGGAGCCCAGCGCCTTCATGTGGGAGTGAGTCAGCAACCAACCGGACCACATACTGTGGTCCGGTTGGTTGCTGGTACACATGATTACTGGTACAGGTCACATACACAGTATGTGGGTCACATACACAGTATGTTACTCATCGAGGAGGTGCTCCGCCGCAGCTGACAGGATAGAATGCCAGAGCACATCACGGCGTAAAGAGTAAGAGTGCTGCACATATATTTTTGACGCATCTGAGAAGGCGTTTTCCACAATCGCATACTTCGTCGAGAAGGAAGAGGGCGGCAATGAACGTAGCTTTCGTTTCGGCGAAGTGCAAAGTGGCAAAACAAGTCGGTTTCAATTCATTACAAAATTTCAAAAAATTTAAAAATTCACCAAGTCAGCATACAGAATTTTATCAAGACGGAACGTAGGACCGCCCCGGGGGCCGCTCCTCTGAAGCGGATCGGGCGCGCATCAGCGCCAGCGGCCGCGACCCCGCCTGGAGGGGGAGCCGCCAAGGCGCGACCGCGCACTGTTTTGAACAGCTTGCCGAACAATATCGGGGTGCACAAGTTTTTTGTGTTACGGGCTTTCTTTTGATTAATGAAAACAGAAGGCATGATACCGGCCCAGCCTCCGATGTTATTTTTCAGCCGCACAAGTGCCAACAACGAATGCTCCACACCGTACTCACAACGACGAACGTTATGGTTAATGAACGATGCGCCGCGACGAACAGTTCGCATAACGAACTGTTAGGGTCACAAACATCTCGTATTACGTATGACTCACTACAACAAATTTCTTGCGCAACGACCATCGTACACTACGCGATTCAGCTAGCGACTTCACATTAAGGACGATTTATGCTGTCGGTTACGAACGGCATTAGCAGAATTTTCGGATTAGGGGGGAGACTTTTGCTTAGGGGGGTAGTTAAATTGTTGATAAGGGGGTGGCGAAATAACTGAAAGAATTAATAAATTACAGAAAAAAACAGAAGGATGGACACCGGACAAGAGGGAGAGACGAAGGAGAGAGAAAATGGAAGACAGAGGTGGAGGAGCCAAATGATCCGCCAAAACGGAAGAAAGAGGCAGAGGAGTCCGGGGGGGAGACAGGGGGTGCGGGGCCCGATCTGCAGGCCATCTTTAGGAGGTCGCGCACGTCGGGGCGGTCGGGGGCAGCAGCTAACAATAATGTTGACATGCTGTACGCCCTGACCGTGCCACGGAAGGCTGATATGAAGGAGGGGGGCGAGGAAGAGAGTGGAGAGTAAAGAGGGGTTTTATTTTAGAAACACACCTGAGGAATAGAGACTAATTAAGAACAACCTAGAAAGTAAGACATACCATTAGAATACAAAAGGGGGAAAACAGCGGAGCAAGCAAAATGGTCGGAAGAGGAAGATCTAGGAGGACAGACACCAGTTGCGGGGAACTACAGATTTTCCATTTGGTATATCTGACATTGAATATTTTTTTTTTAGACCAGAGAGAAATAAAAGAAGGTGACTGGATTATTACTCGATTTGCTAATAAAAAGAGCTAAAAGCATTTTGTTGGCAAAGTTTTATCAATTACGGATAAAAAACCCACAATTAAATTCGTGCAGAAGGTAAAACAATCTCAGTGTGATAAAGGAACAACGTTTACGTATCCAAATGTAGATGACATCTGCACCATACACTGCTTAAAATGTTATTTTGATTTTGCCTGAGCCAATGATATCTAGACGTGGTCAAATTATATTTAATGTCAATTTTAATGACCTGAATATGCAATAAAATTCATGTTTTAGAAAACTTATTTTTGTATGAAAAGAATTTGAGACACAGCTCCAAAGATTACTGTGATTAGTAATTATAAATGTTCCTAAGTTTGAATAATTATTTGTTAAGTTTTGATGGAGCCCTCCACCCGACTATGGACTTTCTATAGGCTGATTGTTTAGCCGGATTGCGCTGGTAGTGCAATGTCGACCGAAAACAATTCGGACATTCCGAATCATTTTTGGCTGATATTACACTAGTGCAATATCCGAATTGTAAATATTTATACTCATTAAAAGCCAGACTAAATTACCGACCAATAGCGTAATTAAAATGTTAAGAACTATATATGTAACAGTGTTAATGAATATTCAGTATGACCGAATATAATAATATGTACTCACAACGATTATGAAATCATCACACCAAACATAGAATTCCTGTACTTACCTACCGATCATTCAAAATTTTAGAAGTTATTTTTTAAAAAGTTTATTACAGTCTTGCATTGTACAAGTAAACAGCGGCTCTTCTGCAGATAATTTGAGAAAATGGACAGTGTTGGATGCATGCAGAGCTATGTGTTTAGTGGAAATCAATTACGCACATAATCATTGTGAATTATTTTCAAAAAAGCGGGATTTCTTCACTACCTGGAGATGAAATTAACGCCCCTGAAGTTACGCAAACAACAAGTGAAAAAAAATTGTTGGGATCCACAAGTTTTTAAGAATTTGTTTCCTTTGGCAAAGACTTGTTGACATCCGCTGTTTATAATCCCTAACCTGTATCACGGTAACCAAGACAAGCGATGAGGACGACAATTTGAAAGAAGAAATTAATGAAATCCCGTCGCCACTAATTTCCAAAGTTTTTCATGCCTTAGGAGTACTTCAACTCGACATATCGGGAAAGCCAGAACTACCGGTGGATGAATTTCCCCTCGTATTCATTGTCTCAAATTGAAATACAAGAACTAAACAAGGAAAAATAAATGATTATTTTATGTAACCAATGTCGACCACACCTTCCCGTGTCCAGGTCGACCTGTAACTATTTCTAGTCATAAGACACAACCGCCTCAATTGTTTTCCCCGACCCTAGCTGATGAACGTGATGGGATGAGAGAATAGTCGCTCTGGCATGGGACCCAGAACGATGACACCCGAGTTACCAAGTTGCAGTGGGGCTCTACGCAAAGAGTCGCCTTAACCACGCGATCCTATGGAAGTCTGTATTCATGCTAGTTTTGTCAAGGGGCTTTATACTACTTATTAAAATATTTCCAGGATTAAATTGCCTGGATGGCACCCAAAAAAACTATGTTTACTCCAGGACTGGGTTATGCAAATAAATGTATATTTTAATCACCTTGTAAAATGAAAAATGTTACAGCAAGTTCCTGTAAACCGGAGATTGGAGAGAGAGAGAGTAAACAGGACATTGTGCAGAGAAAGAAGACCTCAAATGGTAAATAAGGTCGTTGTTTCAATTATTTATATTTATTTAATTATTAGTATGTTAGTATTGGTCATTCAACCGTGGTAAAATTACCAGGCACTTAATGTAGTTTGAACAATATTTGTAAGATTGTACACTTATGTGTAAATTTCTTTAAGGCTGGCTTTGGAAAAATATAATTTGTTTGTACTCTGCTTATGAAGAACGATGTTGACTGCAATCGGGTAGTATAAATAAATAATTGCTCCCTCCCCTAGTAACTACATGTATCCAAATCTGAGCAGAATCATTTCTTGAGAGACGAATGTTGGTTTGAGTCTCCACTAATTAATTGTTGAGAATCTGGCTAAAAAACGGAAATAAACTTCAAATTTAAGATCTTTCAATCTCACTTCTGACTTTCATTGTTTGTGCAAATAATTGTTGTACCATTTTTTTCTGTCGTGTCAATCGTGATATTTGTTCGGCCTGAGTCCATCCGGAGTGACTTTCCCCTGGCTGGATGGCTTGAACGCGTCAACAGATGTCGCATTGGAAGGACAGCGCGCGCACTTTGAAATTCAACCTTGAAACGTGAGCAGTGACGGTTTTATTGTCCGCATCGCATTCCCTTTTTTTTTATAAAATTGTTAAATCATCGCCATCACACTGTGATTTAAATTAACTATATATCGTGTCGCTGTTTAATGTCCGCTCGCGCCAGTACGCGGTATATAATAAAAATATAATACAAGATTTATTGAAACACGCGCGCCGCAAATTTTTACCTACAAGTGCAAGACCTATCGAACTCTAATCTAAAATAAATAACCGCAAGGGAAAACGCAGCAATTGTGCGAGAGATCCAGGATCCAGCCAGCCATCGGGTAAGTCAGCGGAAGTTATTTTGGGTGGTTTTCTGGTCTTACATTTGTCCTGGTTGACTTGTTAGTTTGAATACAATTGTTATTTGCACAATCGAATATCTCCCTGGAGCTGGCCTATTTACACGGTCCAGCTTCAATAAACGCCCCTTATCACCCATTCATTTTAATTTGCTAGTCATATTGTTTTATGGTGAAAGCTAACTTTCCAAGTTTAGTAGAGAATTTATGTTGTACACCATTGAAAAGTGTGAAAAATAATTTTCAGATGCTTCCGTTGAGTCAGGTCATCAAACATGTCCCTGTAGGTAGTGCTGCGTGAGCGACATCTCATGAAAGTGCGATACATTTTTGGCATTGATGAAAACGGTAAAGTTTTCTCTTCTAGAACGTAGTTAGCCTGTTCAAGTTGCTTTCTTTCCAATGAGAATTATCTCATACAACCTGTCTGGTGACGCCTGCTGAGATGCAATTCCAACGCATGCCTTCCTAAGCCTCACATACATCCATCTCTTTTGTCCGCTCCTTTTCCCATCGCTCCGTCCCTTTCTGGCCTACCGAGCTGGGCGCCGAGTGGAGTCGCTGGACAGGGCAGGAATCAGTTACCTGTGAAACATGTTGAAGGTCGAATCCCCGCCGCTTTTGAATACTGTGTTCGCGATACATCGCTGTGAAAGCCGTTGCGAATTATCAGATCAAGTGCATGATCCCCAATCGACATCCAGAGACAGTTGCCTTTTCTACGAGATAAGTTGCGACTGTGTAAAAGGCGTACAACTTCAAGAAGAAAGGTAGGCCAGATCCTTTTATGTAATCCATATACTCAATAATAAAGCAGTACCAGTTGACAGTCCTTACACTGTCCTTATGGCACAAAATATGTAAATCCACAATTAGTGGTCGGGTTATTGAAATTGTCACCATATAATGACTAGGAACTGTTTCTGACATTAATTGATCAATAGTTGGTGACAAAAAAAAAATCTGGAAAATTTTTAAGTTATCGCATTAGAAACGCATAATTTCTTGCATCGTAACTGAGCCATGTCCAGTGAGACGTGTCCAAATTATACAACTTATCATAAGATCCTTTCTTAATTACTTTAAAACAGGATTCTAGTCTTTAATTTGAATGGACATAAAATTTCTTCTTCTTCTTTTAATCTCTTGGTAAATTGCTAGAACTACCTGCAACAAATTTGTCACAAGCCCTTGGAAATGCGCGATGTTCCATTTCGGAACGAAAAAGTCGCACTGGCCTTTTCTATATGTATCTCGATCTAAGCAGTGGGCACATAACAGCGCAATTGGAAGAACTATTCGAGCAACCCCCTATAAATGCCAGTCGATTAGATGTCTGCCTTGCCTATACCAGTATTTTTATAGCAGTCAGGAGATTATGAAACTGCTATCTGCGCCATCCATCAGATGCGAGTGGCGGGCGGAAATCCAAGAGAGAGAGAACCTGCTATCTGAATGTGAGGAAGGGAGAAATGCTATACTTACCGTGAAAGGCAATACATCTGGAATGAGGTACAATGACGTGGTGCATGCAATTGATGAAAGGCGTAGTGGTCTCGATCTACAAAGGAATCAGATACTCGAACGATCCAGAAACAATGTCCTTAACCGAAAACGATGCGCCGATACGGCGATTGGACAAGGAGAGATTGGGGACGATATCTCTAAAAATGAAAACCTTGTGCTCTTACTGGTTAAAAAAATGAGCTTTTAACGAAGAAGCACAGAGAATTTTATCAAGAGAAGTTTCGTGGATCGCATTTCTCTTCGGAGTCAGAGCGACGGAAAAACTCAGAATAGCAGTCACCGTCGCAAGAATACTGGTATTTCAAGAAACGCCAGGAATGCGATTCGAATGAGCAAAACATTTGCAGAAACAAACATTTTAGAATATTATAAATATATTTGTTTCAAAAATGAAAATTATCATTTGTCTAGTTGCTATTACTCTTGCAATTCTCTTTACTTCTATTTATGGGCAACCAGATTGCATAATAGACGATGAAGAAGATTGTCTAGGTATCAACTCCCATATAATCATATCTGCTTCCACTGAATATATTATAACAAAGGGAAATAAAAACAAAATGTGTGACAAATTGCTAAGTGGAGATGCTCAAAGGATGAAAAGAAAATCCCCTGCACTCAATGCATCACATACAGGTTCAGAAGTACCCCCACAATCTCCGCCAAACAAGCGTACGGCACAAGCCCCCGCAAAAGCAAGCTTCCGCACTCGAGAAGTGGTGCAAAGACTGGCGTGTGGAGATAAACCCCTCCAAAAGCGCCTCCACACTCTACTCCTGTAAATCCAAATCCACTGACCATAAGCCTAACATCAGAATGTTCGGCGAAAAAATCCCTTGGACAGACGAGATTAAATACCTGGGTGTTACTCTCGACTCCAAACTCACATTTCGCACACACATTCAAAATAAAGTCGAAGCCGTGAATCGCGTTCTTGCAGCCCTCTACCCACTGATGAGCCGGAACAGCAAACTGGCCACAAACAAACTACTCCTATACAAAGCCGTAATACGGCCCATCCTCACATATGCAGCCCCCGTCTGGGGCCACGCCGCACTCATGCACACTAACAAACTTCGGATTTTGCAAAACAAGGCCATCCGGATAGCTCTGGGTGCGCTGCGTTGGATCAAAATCATACAACTACACCACGACTCGGGTATTCCTCCCATAAGGGAATTCATTAGACAAAACGTCGAACGATTCTATGCAGGCATCCCAACCCACCAAAATCCTTCCATAAACACTCTGTCGCGCTACGACGAGAACATCCGAAGAAAATTCAGGAGACCTAAAATGATCCTCCTGCGGGACCCCAACCCCCAGGATCCCCCACCTGCGCCACCTTCGCAGTAACAATCCCCCCAACCCCCGCAAGTGAGGCAAATTAATCCCTCACCTCACACAATGATGAAAGAGCAAGGGGTCCTTTGTGACCCGGTACTCTGCTGGCCACGAGATAAAAGTAAAAAGTAAGCAGGTTCAGAAGGGAATGGGAGGAAGAAAATATGCATAAGAGTCTTGAAGACTACATAGCTGATCGTGTTTTCAGCATTCCCAAGTATATGGTGTCGTCGTGTTTGATTATAAGTGTAATTTTAAATGTGTCATTGTTATTGTTTATGATAGTTTGTACGAAAGTTGTAATAGAAGCCAAATATATAAGCCCTGTCAATCCTGTTTTAGGTGTTGTGTCCCATCTTGAGTACTCTTATCTATTACTCACTCATCATAATTTTTAGGCAATGTTGTATTACCTTTGGACAACGATGTACCTATTGTTCAAGAGAGCAGGGACAATTATTGTATTGGGTGCATTGATCGCACATTTAGAAGAGGCAAAATTATTACCATGTTGATAATTATTGCGATTGTGCTTTTGTTGTCTTTTTTGGTAATCTGGGGAACATAGCTAATGACTCAGTTGGATGGAAAATCTGTATTTTTGTTATTTGACTATAATATATTTTTTTATTAATTTTATAAAAATCGTATTTTAAATATTTTATAAGGACAGGCTTAGTGACTACAAATATTTCATCTTTTGTGAATGACTTAATAAAAAAACTATTTTTTTACGGAACACCAGATACCGGAAAGACAACTGTCGCGGAAAACCTAGCGGACTGCCATTACAACATGGCAAGATTGACAGTATTGAACTTGAACAGCACGTTCAACATCGCTTCGCTGATTCACGTCAACGCAGTTTGTATGGACGAATGCAAAATGACTTAATCAATTTGAACAGTGGAAACTTTTGGCGGGAGGTTCGCCCATGTCGACTGACGTGAAACACAGAGACAAACAAGATGTCGAGCATGTTAAAGTTATGTGGCATTTTATTATATATTTTTATTATTTTGTTCTCACTATATTGTAGCTACTCATCTTGGTACAAGTTCTTCCTGGTGAGATGAGTGGCTCCTATTCCTACCTGTATGTATCAATATAAATAAAATAAAAATGTGAGAAAAACATTGGTCATCACGAACAACGTCATAAAGACGTGTAATACCCGTCTTAAGCCTTGATCTCCTGGTTAGGACGGAGTATCGAATCTAGGGATCCATGCCTTCTTCATCATATTGTGTTTTTATGACTTTGAGGTAGGTGTGGTGTTGGTAAATTTTTTTATATTATTAATTATTACTTAGCGTTTCCGGTATGCTAGTGTTAATTTTTTTTTGTTTCTAATATAATACCGTTTTGGGTCGTTTCTGTTTGGTTATTTCGTCCGCATCATAATTCCCCAAGGAGTTTATTGAGGGATTGGGGTGGTAAGCTGACTTCCTATAAATACCATCCCAATATATCGTTCCTATAAAATTCCTTACCTACCTAATTAATACCTACAAGCCGTGAGTGCGTATTGTACACCTCGTCTAATTATCCCATCGGGATGTACATGACGCACCGGACGCGGGAAAAGGGGTCGAAACCAGAACGATCCAATACAATTTCTCTAAACACTCGCCGGAAAAATTCATAATGAAAACGTTCACTTGCGAAACACTGTGGGCAAAATACTGTTAAATCATATGTACTGGATTATAAGTCCCTTTTTATACACGCACAATTTTATTTTGATGTATTAAGCCTTTTTATGAATAAATGTATTTCAAACAATAGCACTTTTTATTTTATTTATAGATGAAACTACCCCCGCTTCAGAAAGCTGAATGGGCAGTGAGACTAAAAAGATGTGAATTGGAAGTATATTAAAAAATGAAAATCACATTACGGTACGGTGACTCGTTTAACTTATGCGCAGATTGTCTGTGAAAAGATGGAAGCGCGGAACCGATCAGTACATACCACGTGGTACTGCCGCACCATAAATTTTCTGATATATTGGAAATTGAGGAAGCGTGGTGTGACGAATGCGAGAAAGGCACATATCAAGAGTAAGATGTATGTCCTGTATGCCCATCCTGACCTCTTGTCCGTTACTACAATTAATAAAAAATTGACACACTTAAAACGCTTGTTTAATTTACGAGATAATTCATAAAAGTTCAAACAAGGTCACACGATTTCTGTCCACCACCATGGTGGCAGGTCGGTGCCACAGGTACGGTAGTTGTATAACACCTTTAAAAAAAGCTTTAACTATTATGACTTAAAGCTGTTTTTCAAGACAAATATATGTGAATGGGGAAGGAAGATTTCGTAAGGACTTTCTTTTTAACCTGTAAGGTAGCCCCTATAGTGTTTGCCAAAAATAATGACATGAGACCATATAAGCACATAAAAATTGCTAACACCGTTTGCCACGCGCTGTTGGCATCTAGCATTTTTCGCTTTCGTTAAAAATTTCTGGAGAACGAGGGGGGTTTGTGAAATATTTGTTTAGGACGCTTGCTCTAAATAAATGTGTAGCAGTATCATAAACAGTTACAAGATTGCAAGAGGCGACCCAATAATAAACGCTGAAGCGACCACTTCCTTCAAAGAATCAACTCGCTGAGGAAAACATTGATAAATCGCGGACAATGTCAGGAACTAATTCGCTGGGAAGGTGATTCTCCCAGGCGACAAAAGAATCGAAAAGTATATAAGCTCTGCCCTCTCATACGGGCCCCTATGTTAGATTTTTTACTATCAAATATCTTAACTGCAGCCCTCTAACAAAGTCATCAGAATGTTTTTAAACAATTTTCTGAAAAATCAGACAATACCTAACACCTTCATGCAAAAGATCAGTCAGTCTCCGATACAATATCAAAGTCATCGGAGTGTTTTTAAACAATTTTTTAAAAACTCAGACAACACCTAACACCTTCATACAAAAGATCAGTCAGTCTCCGATACAGAATGTTTTTAAACAATTTTCTAAAAACTCAGACAATACCTAACACCTTCGGACAAAAGATCAGTCAGTCTCCGATACAACAACAAGGTCATCAGAATGTTTTTAAATAATTTTCTAAAAACTCAGACAATACCTAACACCTTCAGACAAAAGATCAGTCAGTCTCCGATACAACAAGGTCATCAGAATGTTTTTAAATAATTTTCTAAAAACTCAGACAATACCTAACACCTTCATACAAAAGATCAGTCAGTCTCCGATACAACAACAAGGTCATCAGAATGTTTTTAAACAATTTTCTAAAAACTCAGACAATACCTAACACCTTCAAACAAAAGATCAGTCAGTCTCCGATACAGAATGTTTTTAAAGAATTTTCTAAAAAATCAGACAATACCTGACACTGCACGTGAGTACATCGCTTCATATATCAGAAAAATTTGGAGGGAAATAGCAGAACCAACCCTTGATAATATATATAGATACATAATACATACACAATTGTTTATATTCGTTATTCGTATCATTCGTTTTTATATTTTCTTATTATGTGGAGTGGATATAGATCTAGTATAGTGGGATATAACTATGTCCAGGGCCGCGCCAATTATTGAAATTATTTTGGTTACACAACATATTCTTTATAGTTGAGTATCGATAAATAAATAAGTGAGTTTCGTTTTATTTTTCGCAATAATTGCCAAGCGGAAGCGAACCATTTTTACTTATTTAGGAAAATACTATATAAAACTGGAGAACATATTTCAGTCAAAACTTGAAAAATAAAAATATATATTCATATCGAAACACGACGACGAAAAAAAGAGGCGCTTCATAGGTTTCGCACACAGGCGCTGCCGTGAGTCGGCGCGGTCCTGATTGTGTCAATGAATTTTCAAATATTACTGTTGAACGAATTTCCAAGATAACACCATAACTTTAGATTATTGATGATGATGAATGCAAATTAAAGCATTCATTACCAAATTTAGATAAATCAATTTACTGGTAAATATGGATAAATTCCATGATCGAATTACCGATAAATACTGGTCATTTTGATAAATTATTTTTTATTTTTTACTTTTTAATTATAATACATTATCACGAAATTGTAGAACCTGACCTGAACCTAACCGATCAGTCTCACCGCAAGGAAAGTGGCAGCCGTGGAAATCCAATCCCCTATGAAGGCTGAGCAGGAAATAGTTTGCCTAAAGTGCAAAAGGAGAGGTCACGGCTACCGTCATAAGGGCATTGTGTGCTTCAAATGTGGAGCACGAGACACGAGAGACCAAAGACTGCAAAACCTGTAAGAAACCTGGTGGAAAGATTGGGTCGCAAATTTCTAACAGAAAAACTAGTCTCTAGCCGCAGCCGGCCTCTACGTTAGATTTTTCACTATCAAATATCTTACAGCAGCCCTCTAACAAAGTCATCAGAATGATTTTAAACAATTTTCTAAAAATCAAACAATACCTAACACCTTCATACAAAAGATCAGTCAGTCTCCGATACAGAATGTTTTTAAACAATTTTCTAAAAACTCAGACAATACCTAACCTAAGATTCAGAGGTATGTTTATCATTATTTTCGTTGTTATTTTATTCAAAGCGTGTCAACGTGTTCATTTGTGTACAACAAGAGTAAGTGGGCATTTATAAAGCAATATTGTAATAATTGATATGACTGCTTGTGCCTAGTATATTTTATATTAAAGAACTCTGAACAAAACATAATGACCGTTAACTTAAGTAGGTAATCGTTCAAAAGATAAAATACTGGCACCTAGGCCTAACGTTTTTTGTTTTTCATTTTAGGATTTAGCTGTGAAACAAAGTGTGAGAGAACTAACTAACTAACTAACTAACCATCACGCCGTTTCCCTGCAGGGGTAGGCAGAGAGGATTGAACGCCACACTCTTCTATCCTGGCACACCACTTTTGCTTCGGCCACATTCATACATCTTCTCATACACGTTCTACGGTTGTTGCGGCTTTTAACAGGGCCATTCTCAAATACTTGTAGTACCTGATCGTGCCAGGTCTTTCACGGACGCCCTCTATTCCTGTTGCCTTCAACATTCGCCTCATATATTTTCTTAACCATCCTTTCCTCGTTCATACGTTCCACATGACCAAACCATCTCAGCACTCCTTTCTTTATTCTATCTACCACACTACAGCCAGCATTGCATTCACTTCTAATTTGTTCATTCCTCACTCTATCGACCAAAGATTTTCCACACAAGCGTCTTAGTGACCGCATTTCAACCGCATTCAGTCTACTTTCATTCCTCTTTTGCCAATTCCAGGATTCACTTCCATACATAAGGGTTGGCACTAGAACGCCATTATGTACCGCTAGTCTTGCTTCTTTTGACAGATTCTTATTGGCCATAATTGCATTTAGTGCATCATTAACTTTGTTTCCCGCAGTTACTCTCCTTTCGATATCATTCTCAGCCTTGCCGTCTCTACTAAACATACTTCCCAAATACACAAACTCGTACTCGTAACTCGTGAGAGAACGTACTCCATTAGCTCAGAAGGATATCTTGCAATCTTTGTCTGGCCCGTCAGGTACTCCCGTAGCTCAGCAAGATATTTTGCAATCTCTGCCCGGTAATCGAGTTTATAGTTCTGATCGTACTTCTCTCGGCCAAGATTATAGTTCTGATGACAATGTACAGGATTGTACTTGGATCCATGCTGGTACACATGATGAACACGAGTCATCATCGTCATCTAGCAAGACATCTACCCCTAAAAGTATTGGAAGCATTGCTGTCCCAGCATTGGTTTCTCAAACACAGGATGACGTTAGAGGAAAAAGGAAGCGTGGTATCGGTATGATGCAAAGAAAACTCCATAAGGAAAGAAAAGAAAAAATAAAAAAGGGGGAAGAATACATAAATCAAGCTGGGAAAAAAATATTGAGTAAATCTGTAGGTGTACTAAAAGAATGCAGATTAAAATGTAAAACTAAATTTACAAATGCACAATTACAAAGAGTTTTTACGGATCATCGCGCTATGGAAACTAGGGATATGCAACGTTTACATTTGAGTAATCACATACTATTAACACAGCCAATTAGAGTTAAACAGGTTCAAAACAAAAATAAAAGAGAAGTATCTGTAGAGTACTCTATTGAAAATGAAGGTAATTTAGTAAAAGTTTGTCAAAACTGTTTTCTTAACGTGTATAGTGAGAATCGTAGTTTTGTGAATGGCATAATTGACAAGAAGAAAAAGTCAGCTACAGGTATCATTGGACAGGATGAAAGAGGCAGACATGAGCCAAAAATTAAACATTCAAATGAAGCAATTGAATATGTGAGTAATGATATTTCTAATTTCCCTGCATACGAAAGCCACTATTCAAGACGACGGTTAGATGGTTAGAGTTTTGTATGGCCGGCAAGGAAAAGGTTAAAATTCTTCAATAATAAATCACGAGATACAGCACTTTACGTAGCTGCTAAGGATAATAATAAATACATTATAGAACTCCTAATCGGTAGTTTGGGGACAGAACACCACAACAGTTTAATCAACTTCATAGTGGCTCGCACTTTGGATGAATATACCGCACTGCAAAAAGCAGTCGAGGAGGAACACCTCAATAATCAAAATTTCGTATTTTACAGGGTGAAGTCAGACATGATCAAATTTATTGCAAAATTTCAACTGGTTTCTTATCAGTTCATTCATTAGAAATATACAAGAATTGTTTTAATTAGTGACTACATCCGAGATGAATGCTGGAAAAGTGTTTGGGTGTTGGCTGAGATGTTTACTGTGTAAAGTTCGATCTTGCCTGGAAATAATCCTGTCCGGCGTAGGCTACATCGCCATCTTTGCAACCCTCGTTCAACAAAGTAGCATCAGCAATAAACAAAGTTATAATTAACTCAAACGTTTTTCAACCAACTAATACAGTCAAGAATTCGTTATAAATATAAAGTGCGACCGGCCTTAGTGTCATTTGATGTAGTTAATTTTTCCGATAGATGAAAGTAGAACAATTTTTACCAATTTGTTAAAGTCTTTGAACCTGTCTAAAGAACTAATTAATGATTTAACCTTATTATTGGATACAATTTTCAAACAGAATTATTTTCAGTTTGATAATATTCAAACAGAAGGACGGATTAGTGATGGGGACTAACAATCTAGAAAATAGGATTTTCAATAGTGGTGCACTTTTACTCAAATATGTATATTGTTGGAAAAGATACATTGATGACATATTTTACATTTGGTTAGGCACAGAAAGACAATTGAATATTTTCCTAAATTTTTTAAATAAATTAAAGTAAAATGTTTCAAAAATATTCTGTGAAAATGTCAACTTGATCCGGTTATTGGTTTTAAAGATATCCAACAATACCTGTAAGGCCCTCTACTGCCGTTCGCATGTCAGCGCGACTAACTGACGGCGCGGCGGTTACGGAACGGGGTTTTTACCCGATTAATCCTTAGAATAATATAAGAAATTTCTTTTATAGTTCTACTTTTAGACTTAAGACCCATTAGGCTAACTGAAAATTGATTTAGTGTCAGTGAAACTGAGCAGTCACTAGAAAGTTGTGTATTATAATCATTTTCAAAAATTTATGCAAGAAATATTAATGATTGCCAATGCAATAGGATCAAGTTGTGGTCCTAATGCACACCAGTCTGCTGAAAAAGTTGATATAGAGCGCATAAAGATTGCTGACCAACATGCAAATGAGGTCACTCGCGAAGGCAGAATGAGATGTAAACAAAAAGAAATCGTCATCTTGGAGGCTTACACATCGGCAGAAGATCTATTATATAGACATGAACCAGAAACATTTTCATTACCTCATCATCATTAACCTGGCACATTACTATGTCAGCAGTAATACCACACGCACTATACCTTTGTACTTTACTTGAATAAATTCAGTGTGAATCTATAGGTAGTTTTTCCTTCTATAGTTTACCCGCATAACACTCAGGTGACCGTATATCATGTGAATAAACATTGCACTAAATATAATTTTAATCGCTAATTACAATTTTATTAGCAACTGTTGTGTTATGGTACATGATCTAACAATGAACCAGTAGCTAAATTATTTTTTCCATCAAGAACTTGGGCCTTCAAAATGTATATTAAGCCCCAGTGAGACTAAATGAGTCCTGAGGACCAGCAAAGTTCTCTTATCCAATCCAAACAGAATTAAGACTGAAGTAACATCAAGACAGAGGTAGATACCACAAGAGACAGGACCACAATAGCGATGTCAAGCTGACTGCGGACGTGGTCGAGTGAAACGAGGTCACCAAAGAAGAAAATATATATAATATGGGATATCCATTTTGTTTATTTTACTGAATATCTGCAATGTATATATCCAAGTCCGGATGCAACGGTAACCTCATATCATTTTTATCATGGAAGGCGCACTGAGATGTCATACTATAAGTCCATGTTGCAGTTGCATTTGGGCAGGATGTCGACAACGCCATCTGCAGTTGACGTTCTTTCGGAGCCACGCACAGACTCTAAACTTTGTGAAATAATGTGATTATCTACGAAAATTGTGCCTTATTGTTCCATCATTCTTTCTTGTCCACATAAATCTATAGTTAATACAAATTAAAATTCTGAAATATCAAGGAGCGCGCTAATGGTATTATAGATAACCTCAAATAACCCAACTTTTGCCATGTCCATAGCGGTGAACTAGGTATTTCAGGGTATAATTCATGTATAATATTTTTTTCACTTATTAAATATAAACCCAAATATTAACCCAATATGGGAATAATGATTGTAATTCTTTTTTTAGTTTCACAAGTAAATTCTACCCATTATAGAACCAAATATGGGAATATTAAGTTTAATTAAATTTTACATTGAAGTAAATTTTGTCACGTTTACGTTTCACTATTTTATTTCTTGAATAGCAAATACAGAAAATCGTCAATAATCTTATTATTCAATTTAATCAATTGCTTTTATTTAACCTTTCATTGCATTTTCTTATCAATTTATTATAACTCAAATAATCAGTGAACACTTGCATTTCGTTTTGAATGAATTTGACAATATCTTTTGTAACCTTCCTATCTTTTCTGTAATATACAAAATTCGTTAACTGAAATTTCTTTTATATAATCAACATTTCCCACCTGCAGAGAATAATAAAATCTAAACTAGAAAGACATGGTACAGCGAATAAGGTAGTAAAGAATCCGCCTGGGGTTCATGTGATTCTGCTGAGCCAGTCGATGAACAGATGTTCTTTCAGAGAAAGTTCACACGTTGCAACGGTCAGTGCTATCAAGGGTTTCCCCCCTTTTTTAATGCACAGTTTCGAGAGCGTCCCGCATGCATCCTTTTTCAACAAACACCATATGAGTGGCGGCGAACAGTCGTCCGCATCGGATCCCGTAATGGAATATGGACGTGGATTGGAGAAGTTCGAATCTATGTACGATAAGGTAACTTTGGCGTTACTTAAGAGCATTCTAAAAGAGCGCAGAATACTACGACTTACGCCGCAAGCCACGCGTCCTGCAGGTCGGCCAGACCGTTTGGTGGCACTCCTACCTTATCGGATGGCGCTAAATACATAATTAATAAACTATGACCTCATTTTATAAAAGCAATCGTCAAAAAAAAATGAAAATTTGTGTCAAAACGTTCTCCAGCTCGTATCCGAACATTATTATACTGTCTCAATACGTGATAGGTGGAGACCTCATAATACTAGCATACATGTTGTGCATTGCTTTCAGCAAAAGTAAAAATTAAAAAATATAAATAAAATAAAAATATAACCCTATACAGGGTTATTTGGAAAACATTAATAACCTCGCAGGACTATATTCCTCCCTTGATTATGAGTCGAAAATGTTCATGCTATTGTGACCTAATATCAATAGTTAAGGAGATATACGACATCAAAGTTTGCATTTTTTTCTCAATATTTCTGACTTATTTTTTTGTAAAACGTTGGACTATCATTACAGTAACTAAAATCAATTACGAAAAATTCATTTGTTTCAATACAAGTTAAATAAAATGATTAAAACCCCGAAAAAATTCCGATTGGAATGTTTTCCAATTGGAATTCGAAGGTATCAATATATTAATTACCCTAACCAATGTCGTTTCTGTCTCTGTATGATGTTTTCAATTTGTATACAATAATTTTGCCACGGTGCCCATTGGGTCGTGTGGCGCAGCGGATAACGCATCTGACTATGGATCAGAGGATTCCAGTTTCGAATCCTGGCAGAATATTTTATTTGTTGAAATTTTAATTACATTTTTGGTTTTTTATAATGTTGTATAAAAGTAATCAACACTGCGAGAAGAGAAGAGAGTAGGTACCTACCTATCGAACTGTGGTTTATTCCGCTCTGACTTATTAATCGGTTAGAAATATTGAATAAATACTTTGTCTTAATTATATCTAAACTACCCGTAATTTAAAGTGGAAATTTGCCAGATACAATTGGCCGTGAAGCGGCTGACGTAGGCATAGGTAAACAATTGTGTTTGCTGCACAGCAAACACAACTGGCCGCGGCCACAATAGCAAAAATGGAAATTTGTTAGATACAATTGGCCATGCAGCGGCCGTCGCTGGCCGCGGGTCGGCCATCATTGACCGCGAAGCAGCCACAATAGCAAAAATGGAAATTTGCCAGATACAATTGGCCGCGAAGCGGCTGACGTAGGCATAGGTAAACAATTGTGTTTGCTGCACAGCAAACACAATTGGCCGCGAAGCGGCCACAATAGCCGCCCGCAGGGCCTAGCAGTAAGCAAGCTTTCCTGCTAGTTTATTTTTTTATTTGACTTGTATTAAAGGGAATGAATTTTTCATACTCGATATAAGTTACTGTAATGATAGTCCAACGTTTTACAAAAAGTAAGTCGGAAATATTGAAAAAAAAAATGCAAACTTTGATGTCGCATATCTCCTTAAGTATTGATATTAGGTCATAATAGCTTGAACATTTTCGACTCATAATCAAGGCAGGAATATAGCCCTGCGAGGTTTTCAATGTTTTACAAATAACCCTGTATATGATATTAAAAAATATAAGTGCGAAATAGAAATTTTTAAGAGGGTAACCAAATTGAAAAACTCCTTGAGAACAAGGGTGTGAGGGAATTCTCTTCATTTTATCCCGAACGAATGACGCGAACCATTGTATTGGATATTATCCGAGTTTCTGTCTTAGTTTCGTCGGTAATAGTTTTTATTTATTCTTATGTTATGATGTACCCGACGTACCGCAATGAATCACGATGCATCCGTTCTGTCCTATTCAGCCCGTAACAATTGCGTGATCAGAAGATCACAACTAGTATAGCGGCACAGCTAAACCGCACCGATATGAAGTTTGATCCTCGCGCGTGAGGGAGGCGTGTGACATATTAATAATAAATACAAATGACAATAGTTTGATTCCCACCGTAACACTTGCGCGATGAATATTGTTATTTCTGCTAGTATAAAGGAAATCGTAGACAAATATATACAAATAAAATAATACGAAATTGATGCATCCATCCAACTCTTTTTTCATAACATTTTAAACACAATTTTACCCATTGGACAAATGCCAGATGAAGCTCAAGAAGTGCGCAATAAAGATGCTAAAAAATTTAGAGAAAATAATGCTAAAAAATTTAGAGAAAACTTAGTAGAGAAAAATCAACGGAAGACTTATATGTATCAATGTATGAAAAGGAGATCAATAAAACAAAGCAGTTCATTACCAAAAGAAGTACTACAAATGTTGAAAGAACCCATTTATCATAAGTGTTGAGGAAAATGAAGAATAAACGAGGTAAATAATTTTAATTTCCTTTTCACATGTTTTTGATTAATATTAAAAACTAATACGGCACTAATACTATATTTATTTTATTTTTTAAGTCTTTAAATTGGTTTATTATTATTATTTAATGGGTATAAAATACAAATAAACGCTAAAATAATTTCGCTCGCTCAGATTATCTTTTCCGACCACTGTGCGCTGCGACGATCCCAACTCTCCCCCATTGATTCTTGATTCGTCCACCACCACATCAACAAAAATAAAACCCAAAAATAAAACCCAAAAATAAAACCCAAAAATAAAACCCTGGTCATTTGGGTCTTCACCTTGAAGAAACCAGATATCTAATAAAGATCATACAAGTATCCTCTTAATAACTGAGAACTTCGTCCAACCAAAAGAGTGAATTCTATTATTTGTTAATTTTTGACCAGAGGCATATCCTAATTTTCGTTCTGTGAGATAGTACTTTTCTATATACTGTATCATACTTTTCTATATACTGTATCATACTCTTTTTTTGTAACAATAAGTGCAGTCGAGTGTGACACTTATTTATTTGATCTCCTAAATTATTACTTTTAACGGTTAAAACTACAGTTTATATCTCATTAAATCTATGTATTATACTTTCTCTAAAATAGTCCTAGTGATATATTCTTAAAATCTTGTTTTAAAAATTGAAAAGTTTATTTTTACCAGGCGCCTTGGGCGACACATTTTAATGCTACCCACTCTACCACTGTGCCTAGCAGACCCCTAGATATTCAGCCTCTTTCTTGGAAATGAATTGCTTCAAATGTCAAAATATAATCACCGACGGAGTTATGTGCTATTCTTGTGGAAAGCAGAGCTAATAGCGAAAAAAAGAACTTGGCGCTGCCCAACTTGCAAAACTATACACCCACTACTTCAGCAAAGTGATGATTGAAATATAAAAAATGTCATCTGAACTGGCGTCTTTTAAAATTTTAAATAGAGTATAAATTAGAACTGAAAGACCTTTATTCTAGTATGATGAACGATGATGAGCAATGGGATTCCGATACCGTCATTAGCGCAACAGGACTACATAGTTATTTATCTGATTTTAGTTTCAATTTTCATTTACAAGTATTTCACAAAGTTTTCAGTTTTTCCGACATTCTTTTCGAAATCTTGCAGAAAAAAATATTTGACATAGCTTATTGCGTACGAAAAATAAAAGAATTTCTTGATTTCTTACAAAACATGAGAAACAATTTTGATTCATTTTGGTTAGCTTTAAATGAAGAAGGCTTTTCCGACATTCACCCAAGAGGAAGACGACAAGAAACTGGTGATAGAAAGATGATTTACAATGGAAAGTACAATGAAATTATAGATGTTTTGACGAAACATATCCAAGACCGATTTGCAGACATAGAAAATTTGATATTCATGGAATTACTGATGTTTCAAAATTCAATGAATTTACATGTTTTGAAATTTATTTGAATTGCTTACAAAAACATTATGGAGAATACTTTGATTTTTTAAGACTAAAGAGCAAACTAATTTATATATATTATTGAAGTGCTTTGGATTCAAGTATAAGTGAATCGAAAATTAATCATTGCAGTTCAGAAGGAGAAGGAAACATTTGTGTGGCGTTAAGTTTTGGGTTCCTTGTCTTTTCCTCTTCCTCATTTCCGAAATAGTTCACAAATTTGCTCCTTCTTTACATCCTATCCCGTCCCGTTGTAATCCCTTCCTTCGTATCCATTCAATCCCTGTGCTGGCGATTTGCGTCGTGCACAAAAATGTTATTACATTTATGAATTAAATATATGTTTGTAATTTAAATGTTGTATACCAAATAAATTGAATTGAATTGAATTGTTGAAAAAAAAGCGGAATACTTTTCTCAGAGTAGATATTCCAAAAGTGGAAGCGGAAGACACATTAGCAAGTTTTCTGGAAAGCGATTACATAACAATACCTCAATTTAACGATTTCATCTTCTTCAATGATATCTTGGTAGTTTCAAATATCAGTGACCAAGTGGAAATCGGG
>JADDOH010000365.1:0-73128 GCA_016648135.1 Agrypnia vestita | reverse complement strand
AAAATGAATTTCACCTTTGGAAAGAATCAGAAGAGATCAAAACAGAATTGTGCAAAAATATATTATATAACGCAATAATTGTCCCCCACATCAACTACTGCGGCAGTATACTATTTCTGGGTTGAAGAAGAATTGAAAAAATAACAATACTCGAAAAGAAAGCATAAAGAATTATACTAAAAATAAATCAATACACAAGAATTAAAGTGGTGCTAGAAAATTTACCAATAATAGACAAATAATTAAATTTAATTCTATTTCTACTTATGTATAAAATTAATAATGGATACAACATCTTTGAAGTATTAAGAAAAAACAAACACAAACATGACAAACATGAAACAAGAGAAGATGAAAAGATTACATTAAAAAAAATCACAAATTTTAATCATGCACAGTGCTATATATAAAACTACTACTACAACGAAACTATACATAAAACTACCAGGGACATTAGAGATGTAAATAATATAACAACTTTAAGAGGAAACTAAAAAAATATGTGATACTTTAGTTAGAATAAAATTTTAAATAATTATATGTAATGCTGTATATATAAAGAAATATAAAATTATTATATTTCCTATTTAAAGAATAAATTTTTAAAATAATAAAAAAAGGTTAGGAATATCATCTAAATGATCAAAAGTGTGAAGATATGATAAACAGAGTACATTCTAATGGGTTGACAGTATTTTCAACGATTCTTACATACATATACATTACACATACATAATAATTATTCTGGATACACAACAAAAAAAGTATTCTTTTCAATTGTCATTTTACACTTCAATGTTCAGAATAATTATTTTCAATTAAATAAGCGTATACAAGAACAGATATCAATAAGACATCATTTACAATGCATTGCAAATAATATAACCGGTCAGTAAGATCAAGCGGTTTGAAACTAAAAAAGTAGAACAAATGATTTAATATTTTTTATGCTTATAGCGTTAAAAACCACACATATTTTTTTTAAACGTCTAATGATTTCGATACTGTATTATATCTTCATCAGGACGATCGGACAATAACTTCCATAAGTTTAATTTGTAAGGAAAAAAGGCAAACAGTGTTAATGATCTCAAAATTATACGGCTTTCTCAAAATTCACAAAGGAAACAGCCCCATCAGATCAGCAGTATCCCAATGTAATGCAATTCCCCAACATTCAAAATAACTTCAATCATTACAAAAATATTAAATAACTCCAACGTATTTAAACCAAAGTATACAATTAAAATTTCATGTAGTCAATACCTTAAAAGATATTGAATGAAAAGTTAGTATCATTTGATATTGCAAGATCATTCATTAATGTTCCCATTCAGGAAAGCAAAACACTAATTTTAGATATACTAAAAACACCAGATTTGTCGGAAGGTCTAAATGATTTATCTCTTTTATAAAACCTTGTCTCAATCAAAATATAATAAAATAGTTATATTATGCTGTACCCATTGATAAACCTTATAAGCAAATATAAGGTTTATCGATGGGTGCATGTGAGGCAATCCAAATCCTTGCAATATTCAAAAAATTCTAAAACAAATAATTGAAAATCAATTTGATAAAGAAATTTATAACATCTAACGCCGATATCTCAAAACTGCATTTTTCACTTAATACACTAAAGTACTCATGGTTCGATATTATTATGCACATTATTTTTACATTTCTAATAATATTTTACAAAGTCCACTGTCTGTGAAGCCTCTTTGTCGATGCTTACATCTGCATGGATTTTTAAGAATGCTGCTACAGACCGGTTAGGCAGCAACGCTTTCTTTCTTCTTCTTCTTGATTTTAACCTTAAAAATAATACAATCTGTTAAATTTGACAACGCTGGAAAATGACAGATGAGTGTGTCCATTTTTAACTAAATTTTATTAACAATTAAATTAAATTAATGGGTATTAACAATTAAATTAAATTAACAAGTGTGGGAGAGTGTGTCCATCTTTAATTAAATTTTATTAACATAAACATACTTTAACTAAATTATTTATTTTGTAAATTTATTTATGAAATTACTTTTTAGTTTACTAGTTTAATATTTTAGTACTGTTATTTAAATTTATTTTATTCATGTTGTAAACATTTATTAATGTATGTATTGTGTATTAAAAAAAATACAACACAAGCAATCATTGTTTAAAAAATATTTAGTTATAGATTATAGTTGTATATTCTTACCCTCATCTCCTTTGCTGGAGCTGGGTTCTGAGGATTCCATTGAGATATTCATCCGTCACACCAATATTCATCTCCTTGGACTTGAATCTGTAGACATAATAATTTTACTTATCATTTACACATGTCAGTGGGAAGTTCTGTTCTTTCTAAAACCAGCAGTGAAATAATAATAACTCTTAATTAATAATTGTATGCATGTTATACAAAGATAATGATGTAATAATAATTAACCATAATTTTTTTTTGTATTTTAATCATACGGAAAACTTGGACAAATGAGTCAACAGTATTGAGATTTTATGGGAAACATAGCCTGTAAATTTATAGGAAACAAGATTTTGGAAGGGATAAAATAATACATAAAATCTAGAATTCGGTTAATTTTAAATTAGTAATCCTCTGTGACTACATTCAAAACAATTTTTTGGATATTGCTGCCTTCGCTTTTATACCCTATGTAAATTAGTTTTCCTTTGTAAAATAACTTTTTCTAATAAACTTTCAAACACAATTATAATAAAACATTCCAAATATAATTAATATAAATATAAAATACAATCACTCACGTGTATTTTCGGTTTCAGTATGACAGTTCAAAAGGACGATAAAATATTTCGTTTTTGTAGCAGATATCCTTTGTGAAATGTCAATATTCAGTTTCATATCGAAACAAACATATTATCAGAGGATGTCAATGTCGGAGGCGGTGACGTGGTAGCGGGATTGTAAAAAAATAAACAAGCAAAATCGCCACAAAATAAAGACATATTTGATATTGAAAAATTAAAATGCGTCGCAAATTGTGAACCACAGAATATTTGTGAACAGTGTAACCAATGTGAACATTTTGCGAAACCAACATTAATACCACTACAATAATTGTTAAAATAGTTGGCAAGGGTAGGTAAGTACTGACACCAAATTAGAACCGCCGAAAAATGAAATTTAAAAAAATTCCCATAAAAGAATTGATGCCATTATAACGGAATCGAAACTTTATGGATAGAGTGCGCAGGCCCTGGAAACAGGAAACACACAACACACCAGCGAAAATTAGAAACAGACTGAAAATTGATGAAAAGATGAAAATGGAAATTGAAAATAAGGAGAATGTCTGCCAAAAAAAAATGTCGCGTTCATATTTTTTCGATTCATCATGAGAGCGAGAGCGAGAGTTGCGCTGAGTTTTTTTGGACAAATGAATAAGAACTAGAGGCATGTGGAAATAATACACTTGTTTTTTAGTATCACATTTTTAGGACGTGTTTCGCCTTACGAGAGCATTATCAATCTAATATATTTTACGTTCGACAACTTGTATGTATATGAAAACTATTGAAAAGAGATGCTATATAATTTTATGAATTAATTAATGTAGGTTTTTGTGTTTCTGCACGATTCTATTAAACAATTATGTTCAAATACAAATGAAAGGTAGTACATACAAGGAAGAGGATAGCTACACTATTTGATATAAATAAAATATACAGCATTATTCTTGGTACAGTAGCCGGCAAACATCTTGAAAATTTTCGGCGCAGTGAGGGAAGTTTGCGCATTTATCATTCCACCAAAGAGATCCAAATTTTATCTTCTACGCATTCCCCCACTACGTCAAAAAATTTCAAGAAGTTTACCGGCAACTGTAACAATTATATTCGAACACTAGTGATATTTAAAAAATGCGGGGATTTCAAATTGCTATATCAGCTGCATTCTAATATTTAGATTGATAATGCCCTGACAAGGCGAAACACGTCTGACAAAAATTAAAAATTTAGAACTAAAAAACAAGTGTTTTTTTTCCATATGTGTGATTATGAAATTCTATAAACTTACCTCCGAAACAATAAAAAGAACTAGGGGCGTTTTTATAAGATTATCACATTGTCAGTAACGGTAGGCAGTCGTTAATCGTCGTAAGATCATCGTAAAATATGTAGACATCAAACATAAATGCAATCTTATGATAAGTACCGTTCGTCTACTGTTTCTCAATATGTCCATCACATAATAAATTCACTAATAGTGTGACCTTATTAAAATAAATATAAATCGGAAATTATCTAGTTGTCCTTGAATACTGGAAGACTTTCAAATTCCAGTGACTACCCATTCATCCGAGAAAAAGAAATTTAAAATCATAGATAATAGCTCACAATTGGATTTTGGCCATTTGGCATTTTTATAAATGGCAATTAATGAGTCACAATAATAAAAATGGCAGCGGCTGTCGCCACAGCCGATGTGTTGGTTTTAAAAAATACTCAAATAATAGTTAATGTGGACGAGGCGTTGTCAGATATATTGGTTGTGTCGTATTTTAATGAAAATAAACGATTTCAAGGGGTTTTATTGGACTCCACAAAAAGGTAATTTTCTTTGAATTTCATTATGCTGATGTATTTCGTGGAAGTAATGTGATCCTGTTAATTTAGATTTTCTTAAACCAGTCTTACCGGTATTTTATATTTTCAGAAATTTGCCCTTTGGAGTTTCCTCATTGCACCCCGCGTTTTTCATGTCCCAAAAATGTCCAAACGGAACCGAAGATAAATTATTCTCTACTAGTCTAAGGTTCGCTTATCAGGACCCTGATTATTCGCCTAAACCTTTGACTAAGCCCAAACAACAACAGCAAAGAAGTAAAATGACCGTTCGTCTCAGACCTAGAAAAGTTCTTTGTTCTAAATGCAAAGGAATATGTAATGAAAATTCTGAGAATGTTGCACAAACGCGGAAAAGAAAGGTTTCTGAGCAGCAGACTCTTTCATCAAAAGAAAAGAAAGTATATTTGTCAGCAGATTCCACAAGCAGAAATATAGGTGAAGAAGAAAGTAGGACTTTAATAATGGGACACTCTTTGATTCCCAAAATTTCTCGATTACACCCAAACGAAATTACCAACGCTTTAAATGGTAATATTTATAACAGAAATGAAATTTGGTTAAGACAGAGTGATGATAAAAGTGAGACAAACTTTGAAATAGAAGAATTTGATAGGAAAAATAAACAGTCTGATGTCAGCGGAGACAGTAATCCAGCAGCTGATAATTTCAGTAAAAGTGATATTCTTTATAGTTCTAGTGAAGGCAATAGTGAAAATAGATTATTAGAAGACATTAGAGACCATAACTCTGGGAGTGAACAACCTAAACGAAAAGTCAAAGGTTCTAAACACGAGGAAAGCAAGAAGAAACGTTCCGAAACTTATATAACTCCTGATATAGATGAAACTTCGAGTGGCATATTTTCCAGCGCACGGACTCTCAAAATATCTTTCGGCGAAGGTGAGGGCACGGTGTTGAAGCTGCCGGCCATGATGGGGAGTTTCGATGGTGGGGATTTAGACGGCAAGTGCGACACCAAAGCGTCCAAGCGGGCCCTGAAAAAGGCCAAGAAGCAGGCAAGGCGGCTCGCTTCCCCCTCTTCGCCCCCCTCTCCCTCCAGCGATGCCCCCTACCACTTCTTCCAGCGGAAGCACAAACACAAGGTAAAACAAACCAAACGCTCGCAGGAGAATAATTTAGGTGATGAAAGTTGCAATGCAATGGAGGAGGAATGTTTAAGGCGTAGTGTGTCCATCAGCTCGGAGGGGATGGGATTGGGTGAAGAAGAGATGGGGGTGGGTGCCGTGGTGTGGGGTAAGGTGCGAGGGTTCCCCTGGTGGCCCGGGAAAGTGGTATCTCTCGATGAGTCCGGAGCGCATGTCTCCTGGTATGCCTCATCTACTTCCTCCCTCATGCCCACACACCGACTCAGTCCCTTTCTAGACAGCTTTAAGGTATGTTACCTACTTTTTCAAAAGCTACTAAAACCGGGCACCAGGTCACCTTAGGATCCAAACATTAAAGAAAATCTTTTTATTTGATATGCGGTAAAGTTGCTCGAAGATAATTTAAAATGACTAAAATTTTCTTAGGTTCATCAATTATGGTATGTGCTGTGATATTGTTATCTTTAAATTGTTCTGTCATACCATCAGAAATTCAAGATATTTTGGTAATCTGAAATTGTCAGGTATATGGTTCCAGTTTCGATATGGGTTTCTTTCTTCTAGATTTGAATTGTTGCCAGAGCCGACATTTTTAATAGCAGAAACTCCAATCAAAAAACCAATAGATAATCATCGCTTCTTAATTTTTTCAATATTTCATTTTATGTCTGTTGTTCCACAGCAGCTTAAAATGTATTTACTTATACCATCATAATATTTCTCACTACCTCATTAATTTATCACACATTTATATGGCTTCTTATGCGAGCTCATCTATCTGTCAAGGTTTCTAACATGACCATCTTATAACTAGTTTTCCAGCCATCAATATTCATATCATTTATTTTCCTTACATCCTCCCTGCATTCTATTCCGTCATGAAACCATTGATTTATTTTTTTAATTTTATTTTAAATTTTTTTTTAATTTATTGGTTTTCTTGCAGCCATATAATTAAGAGCCCCTTTCTTAATTCTGTTCTGTATGTACTCAAATTTATTTGGCTCCTGATTCTATCTTATTTGCTATCCTCCATTTTTCTGTACAGATCCAAAGATTCGTCCAGGAAATCTCAGAAATATAATATGCGCTTCTTTCCGTATGCTTTTTAAGATTTCATGTACACGTATTACACCTTTACTGCCACATTTTTTTCAGGATATGTTCTACTGCGACAATTGTTTACATTACATTATTTGTCATAAATGGATTTACCATGTATACTGCATTTGGATTACTTTCATTATTCTTTTAAATCCAGCTCCAATCTTCAATTCAATACATTTTGTGATGTATTAAAAAGTGTATGTGTCCCATGTATGCATGCAGAGTGATCTTATGATGAATGTCAGCAAATCGAAAGTGATGGTATTCGAGAGAGACGAAAGAGTGACTAAGTGTGATGTAATTGTAAACAATGAATGCTTATACTCGAGCCATCATAAGATGGCATTTTTGACAGATCGTAATAGTGTTGTGACACACTTAAAATCATTAACGAAATAATTCAGTCGAAAAAAAAATTCATCGCACGGTGTGAGTTGAGAAAGTCTTTGTACATAAAAAAGGTTATAGAAGAATAATAAAACACATTTTTCTTAGATAAAAATATTTACTTGAATGTTTCAATCTGATTCATCCCCATTACTATCACGAAGCCTGGAATTGACAAAAGAGGAATGAAAGTAGAATGAATGCGGTAGAAATGCGATCACTAGGACGCTTGTGTGGAGAATCTTTGGTCAATAGAGTAAGGAATGAACAAATTAGACGTGAGTGCAATGCTGGCCGTAGTGTGGTAGATAGAATAAAGAAATGAGTGCTGAGATGGTTTGGTCATGCGGAACGTATGAACGAGAAAAGGATGGTTAAGAAAATATATGAGGCGAGTGTTGAAGGCAACAGAAATAGAGGGAGTCCGCGAAAGACCTGGCACGATCAGATACAACAAGTGTTTGAGGATGGCCCCGTTAAAAGCCGCAACAACCGTAGAACTTGTATCAGAAGATGTATGAATGTGGCCGAAGCAAAAGTGGTGTTCCAGGATAGAAGAGTGTGGCGTTCAATCCTCTCTGCCTACCCCTGCGGAGAAACAGCGTGATGGTTGGTTAGTTAGTTGGTTTAAAAATGGTTATAAATATTATAACAGGTAACAACCAGCTTTTGTGCTTGTTATTCCTACGGGTTTTCAAAGACAAATTTTTGGCTGCAGCGAGTAAAGAATTAGAGAACTCTAATAAATTTAATAAAAAGATTTTGTTTTTCTGCCATCTGGTAACTTAAATGTTAATATTATATAAGCATCAATAAGTAGTAATAGATAGACCCGGATAATAAAGGCATTTTGTTTAAAATATTCAGAAATTTTTTAATTACCATTGTAAAAAGTACTCTACACTAATCGAGTAAGATTTAAATAAATGTAAAAAATAAGAATTTAATCTAAATTAAAAATGATCAATACCTTCTATAATTACTAGCTATAACTACTAGCTTAGTTTGAAAATAGTAAGAATATTGATGTAACACGTATTCCGTGTTCGCATCCCTATTTAAAAAAAAAAATTGAAATGTTGACAAAATTGAAAAAAATATTAAAAAAATTTTCACAAGTGCAAACATCAAATATGTTAATATCGGGTACTTTAGTAATAGAAATATCCCCAACTTTCTATTAAATTTAGAGATGAAACGGATATCCGGTAACTATCCGGCCGGATACTGGATAATACCTCGATTCCGAAAATTTCACAAAATTATCGCAAGTAAATCGATAAACGAAGATGCTTGCAGGCAAAAAAACCACACAATCTTAGAAAACTTGTTTATTATTTATTTAATCAAAAATTGGTTATACTCGAGCCATCTTAAGATGGCATTTTTGACAGATCGTAATAGTGTTGTGACACACTTAAAATCATTAACGAAATAATTCAGTCGAAAAAAAAGTGAGTTGAGAAAGTCTTTGTACATAAAAAAGGTTATAGATGAATAATTAAACACATTTTTCTTAGATAAAAATATTTACTTGAATGTTTCAATCTGATTCATCCCCATTACTATCACTCTCCATTGAACTATCGTCGCTGCTATCATTTCCTAAATTAATTATAATATCATTATCTAAAATATTATCGATTCTAATATCTCTTTCGTAATCTTCCTTTATTCGTCGCACGGTTCTATTCACTACATTAGCCCAGTCTGTTTGAGTTGTACGTTGACAAGCTTCTTCTAATAATTTTAACATTTTTGATGTCGTAAATGGAGGTTCTGTATTATGCCTTGCTGCATATCCCTTGATTTGAGCCCATATCAATTCAATTGCGTTGTATTCGCAATGGTAAGGCGGTAATCGTATTACTTGGAGCCCATATTCCGATGCGATTTCATCAATGACGTACCGTGATTTTGCCGGCTTGTTTTGTTTTAATAATTGAAGTAACTCCGCTTTCAACGTGTCCATATTTGCATCTATGCCATTTTTTTGAAGCCACACAACGATATCAGTGACGGACCTCGCGCCGATTTGCGAATTAAAATTGAATATTTTAATCGATTACAAATTAAACGCCACCCCCCTGGGGATTTTAACATATCATCTTTACCAACCTATGTCTTGCCCATAGGATAATATAGTTATTCAATAATATATGCCGATTACCGCGGCATTTTCAAGAATTAATTTACATTAAATTCGGTTAAACATAGTAAACATGACATTACGAGATTCTAAGTTATACCATTAGATAGATCTCAACCAAGCGCATCCTTTGGTGATATTTTCAAGTATGTCAGATTAATATTAATTGCGTAATAGGCATCCAAAGTGGGCCGCAACAAACTAAGTGCGCCCGCGCAATTTCCCATATGTAAAAACATATCATTCCCATAGATGTTCACATGAGGAACACGATAAAAAATATTTCAGTTCGCTAGGACGTCTGTAAGGTCCGTAATCTGAGTTCAAAAATATCGGCTGGCGGCCTACCCAGCCGCCCGGGGCCGCCGTGGCGGCGCCGGGTTTTTTCCACTGGCTCGCGCGACTTGTAACGGTCGGCGCGGCCGCCGAGTTTTGCAGGGCTGCCAAGATATTTACTCTCCCATATGATGGCTCAGATAAAACATTATTTATTTTAATTTCTACTTTAAAATATCACATAAAAGGATTCATTTTTTAATGATTTTATCCCCATCGCGCGAGCTTTCCTGTATATCCAAACCATGAAACATGAATTTTATTCAATATTACATTTGCAAATGTCTTATCTAGTTTTTAAATATTTCATTCTTAAGATATCTCTTTAAATATTTCATCAAACTTAAATATTTCATTGTTTTGTAGCCGTTTTCTTTGCCCTCTAATAAAGCCATAGAAAAAGATCATATTTAGAGGGCACAATCGATCTGTCATATTTGTTGTGTTATTTTAGATACTTATTCTGAGTATTCTACGCATATTATACAGGCAATCAATATCCTATAACATTTTTAATTGTTTCGTTCATTCCATATTTAATGTTGATGTACATCACTACTCTGGCGTTCGCGCAATAAAGTATAGCATTTGTCCTCCAATGTTTAGCTGTCGTTAATTACGAAACTTCATGTAAGTCTAAACGTCAAAAGTGCCATCATACAGTGGCCGTACTGTAGTATTCAAAATTAGCCAATGGCAATTTAAGATAGATGAACACTAGTTTTTCTGCATTTTGAGGGGATAAGTAATTACTTTTGTTTTTGTAAACATAATCGGCTTCAGAAAATAGTCTTTCGCTCTATGCGCTGATACAAGGAGCTGAAAACTAAATTCTGGCAAACTTTTTCAAATTTGGATACTGTTTTGAATTAGCTGACCACCAAATATAATGGTCGCGACTACGATCGATTCGAACTCTCTTCAAATAATTGTCAATCTCGCTTGCAATTACGTTATTTTCTTGATCCGGACACTGACTATTATTTTCATTTCGTCCATCAATCCCGAAATATATTGTGAGCAGTTGATCCATTGTTCAGTTGATCAGTGACATTCTCGTCACTTCTGTTTCTCTTAGAAGGTGTAGAAGATGGCGATAAACTTCCGCTGTTGGATGATTCATCGCAAGATATTTTTATAAACTCCAACAAGATTTTCTGTCGGGCTCTTTCTGATGATATCTGGTTTTCAAGTTAATAAAATCATGAAGTTATATTATTTTTCTTCTGATAGAAAGCACTAAGTCATATACTTTCTGCTAGAAGGATTTTTGCTACTAGATAGTGCAGTAGATCATTTATCAAACTAAGCAGTCAACAAAATTTAATACTGATCTTCGAAACGCTATTCTGAGTATGAAGTTTTAATTAGAATGGCTCAGTCTCGCTGAACAAAACTTATCTTAAAATTGTACTCGTATAGTACTTCTGCGTACACAATTGGTCATTTCTAAGACAATAAAAATGAATTTTTCAGCTGCGGCCTGTCGAATATTGCTTATATTTTCTTAATAATTGTAAATAATGTTCAGTTAATTACTTTTATATAAGAAAAAAAATTCTATCTAAGTTATCATCCTAAAAAAATTGTAGTCTAGCATATACATTTTGATATAAATGAATAATAAAAACCAACCATTTGCAAAAAAATGCCAAAAAATGCAATTGCAATGAATTTCCAGCCTTAGTGCCTTCTGTCCAGTATAATATACTCTCGATATGTAGGTAGATGATATAAATGTATTTTTCATCAAAACCCGGTAGCCTAGTTTAAGTAATATTTTTTCACCAAATAATTAAATAAATTCAAAACAAAAGACAAACGGGCCTGGTATATGAGGGATATAAAAGCAAAGGCTACGATATCCCATTAAGGCGTTTCTGAGATAAATACAAAACATCTTGACAGTTGTGACCTCAAGAATTCTATGAAATATGCATTTGATTGTAAGTTTAAAACAATTGCCACTTCAATTTTCCTCTAATATTCGTATATAAATAAATATTTTAAATGTGGATATTGCTGTGTTGCTACCAAACCAAATAGTGCACATTATTGCTTTTGCTAATTATATAATCTTTGTGATGATGTTTCATTCTAAAAGCGACATCAAATCTCACTTATGTATGAAGCGGCTTTTTTGTCACGTGATAAATCCTTAGGGTTTGATTAGTTGAAGTGGATATAGCTATCTTTATTTTGAATAGTGATTTGGAAATATGATTTTGAAAGGGATAGATCAATATTTCCTATAAAATCTCGAATTCAGTAAATTCTAAATTCCACGGTGATAGGGCATTTAAAAAAAAAATATTTTGGATATTGCTGCCTTTGCTTTTATACACCTCATATGTAACAGAAAATATGGATAATGGATGACGAACCTGCTTTTTTTCCCTCGCCACCATGAGAAATTTGCACTCGGCACAATAAATAAACGGCATATTTGTTATTATCACTACTGATATCAAAATATTGCCAACTAGGCGATCTGTTTCACTGTCAACATTTTTATTATTATCTTATAATATATACAAATTAAAATTATAACAATATAACAAGTGAGCACAGCAAATAGCAACCGGATATCCGGCTATCCGGCTTAGAGGCTCGCTGGATATCCGTTATCCGTCCAAATCACTATCCGTTTCATCTCTAATTAAAATAATAAATATTGAAATAAATATTCTTGAAATATGCAAAAATTCAGATGTTTCACAAAATTAATGATTCGTTTTATGGCGAATTTTGCTATCACATTGCGATTTTTTTTTTGTACCTTGTATTTCGAATTAACAGGGTTCTGCATAATTCGAAATGTTTTTTTTGGTCCCTTGAATTTGAGTTGAAGAGGTTCTACTGTATATAAAATTGCTTTAACTGAAACAATTTAGTGTAGGAAGTGTTAATCATTTATTTAATCTTACTTTGGCGCGAAGCTGTAATCTTGTTTAATTATACTTTTTTTTTCAGGCTCGGTTTAACAAAAAAAAGAAAGGTCCTTATAAAGAGGCCGTGAGATTAGCAGCATTGGAAGCCCGAGTGACGGATCCCTTAGCCACCGATCCACTCGCCGCCAACACCAACGTCACACCATTATCACCAACACCCATTGATGTTCTTTCCTAACATTATATGTTAGTTTAGAAAGTTATTTTTGATTAAACGACTCTTTGAGTGCCAACATTGTTTTTCCGCTGTGCAAAATTAGCCTCAAACTCCGGTGTGGAGAGAGCTTTATTGAGCTCACTCTCATGTGCCCATACCACCGATATATCTTTCAATGTGATCCGAATTGGTCCCTTTGTTTTATCTTTTAAGTGTCTTCACCTTTGATGGAAGGACAATATTGGTGAATGGTTCGTTTAATGCCAAACCATCTAATATTAAAATTTCACATTGAGTTTAATGTTTAAACTGATACCCATGTACATATGGTTTGTGGGTGGTAATACTGTATTTCTCTTCTTTTATAATTTCTTTTTCATCTGATTTTATAACATTATTTTCCCTTGGCATAAATAGTGGTTACATTCCTATTCTCTCATAGTTACATAATATGAGAAAACGTATAGTATATGTGAAAAGATATTTTTGAAAATTATTGTCCTTAATGTTATACTATAATGTGTTACTGTGTATTTAAATATAGGTATAAACTGCATTCATTATGGTGTGTATTATTCTGATATTGTCCTTGAAATGTGATTGAATCTTATTCACGTGTCTTATTTTGTCGAGCGTAACTGGAGAATCGTAATTTTTTATTAGATTTCCTTTTTCTATTCTACTCATAAGTAAATAACATTTAACGGGTCAATTGTTTTTTTTTTATTCTTGATTATACCAGTTCACTAATCTTAATTACCTATTTTTATGTTTAAGTTTCACTTGTCTGTCAGTGAAGAATCTTGTAATCAATACTTGACCCATTTTGTGATCAATAATAGCTCTAAAATTTGGCAGAGAGGCTATTCATGGAGTATTCCTGATGACAATACAATCAACATTAATTAATTTTACAAAATCAGTTTAACTATTTAAAAAAAAAATTCAAGTGCTGTTGCGTTATTGAAATAAATGCTGTATTATATAGAATATTTTTCAAAAATATGATCTAATATCAATATATTTACACCATATTACATGATCCTAAATATTAAAATAAACTACAGATTCAAATAGTCTGACGTTTGATATTAAATGCCAATAAAGCCGAATAAATAATGAGATTCTGACCTTGGAGCTGTCAAAGTCAATACAATTTATTTGTTTATGGTTGAAAATATTTTGTTAATCAAATTCGATCCCATATTATTACAGGCTTAAAATATTATTTATTGATTTATGCTTTTATTTTTCTTTGCATTTTACAGAAATACATATGGGGGTCCTCAGCCAAAAGGGCGTATTACGCACAAAAGTGATTATTTCGAACTTTGCAGGAGAGCAAAAGGAAGTTTTGTCAATCCGATTTTGTCAATATTTCTTTTATTATTAAATGATTTCCATATTTGTTTTTCCAAAACATATAACATTTCAAGGAACAACATTATAACAGGCTGTGCAAATACCCTGTCAGTAAATTCTTATTTTTAAATATTATGGTAATTATTTAATATTCTATATTTTAAACGATAATTAATAGATAGATGTGCTGCTAGGCATATTCCTCAAGGAAACACACCAAAATTAAAACTTATTTCATAGTTTTCTGAGAAAATATAGATGCTTCTTTCTTTGAATGCATAATTTTGTGTATAGCATATGTCAAATCTTACTATATATTTTTCCAATGCTAAGATATATTATTTTACTTGCAAAAGTTTTTTTTAGATCGATACTATGTCCTAATTATTCACCTAATTTCAAATGTTTATTTGCCGATACAACTTTGATTGGATATTATTACCCATGACTGGATCTGATATAAATGTCATACGTATTACTTATGCACTTTAAAGATATTTATATTAAAAAAAATTATGTCTGTCATACTCGTGGTTTATTTCTCACAAATTGTAATATGATGGAATTTTAATTTTGTGACACTGTTATAACAAGTCGTAAAATATTACATTTACATCCGTATTCTGAAAATAAGAATGTCTGGATCTTTAAGATCTTTATCCCAACACTTAATAGACAATAATAAAAATTAAAAATGTCCAGAGCGGATTTTGTAATTCTACGGCTCAAATACACTATTAAAAGTTGATATAAGAAAGATTGTTTCTTACAAGCGTATTAATTTTTTCATCCACAGCGTCCAGATGAAATATCATGGCTAAACTTGTCATGACCGCGTTCGGCGTTATCGCGTATTCTGCTCTGGACATTTTTAATTTTTATTATCGTCTATTAAGTGTTGGGATAAAGATCCGGACATTGTTATTTTCAGAATCGGGCCGTTAATCTTTTTACCATATCAAAACACTAATCATTTTACTAAAAATTCCTTTAATGTTCTACACATACATATAGATGTGGTTCTTTACGCTATCCACCTACCATTTATTTTTAAAATTGGTGATTCGTTTATTATTTTAAACTTTGTACTATTTTCCAACTGTTTTTTATTCAGTGCCATATCTAAAAGTATTTTTTCTATTATATTTTTCAATACATCACAATCAAATATCAAGGGTGGCCTGGAGGCGAATGGTAATTCAGTGGATTAATATTTCTTTGTCTTATAGTGTGAAATTCGTTTTTATTTTGTTATAACCTTATGGAAAATTTTATTGGGTTTTTTTCATGTACATTAAGCAATTCATAGATTGATTCATATACTTCCTTGGAAATTTTATTCTCTTGATGTATTTGATTTATTTTCCTAATAAATGCAAGAAATAGGTTTGAAATATAAGTTTCTATATCGAAATATATAATTCTCTATGTAACAATGTCCGTCACTAAACCTACCAAGAAACTACACAGTGGTAGATGGTGCTGTTCTTACAACCTTAACTAGCAGCCAAAATATAAATAATTATCTATATAACAATATTTTCATTTTTCGCTTGCACACTTAACCAAAAATAGTGTCATTAAATAAGAAAAATTCCAACATATTTTATATAAAAATTTTAAATAATGAAAATCTTTGTAGAAAAGAATCGAGTACGTGTTTTAATTTATATATTGTCAGGAAATTAAAAGTATTAATGTAAAATTGAAATTCAAACATGTGAAAGTGCGTCATTTTTGACAGGTTATAGCTAGTTTAATAATATTTACTTTCCATGTGATCCCTAACGAGGTAGATAAAATACACATAATAGATATTATGTACAGGCCTAATTTTGATAGTCAGAAACGAAAGGTTATTAGGTAATTTCATTTGCTAAAACTTTCCTTCTTAATTTCCCATCAATGTGAATTAATCAAATTTTGAGAGGACTGAATACGGTGTAACCTGTTTCAAGCCCGCGTCTTGTGTACACGAAGAAGTGTGTCACATATACACAATGTGGGCATGGAGTGGGTTAAAAATAGGTGTCCCTGTGCCATTTATACTCCCAAAAAATATCATTTATGAGTATACATCATAAAAGCATCCAGGAGATCATTCGTATCACAATTCGACATAGTTCTGCAGAAAGCATCCAACCCAAAAACATTGAACTGAGAAAATGACTTCTAAAAATTTTAACCTACAAAAACCTAATTGTACTATTTTATTCATTAATGCATTTTTTTTTTGCATAGGGCATTGCAGAGATGTTTTTTAATTTAAGACTTATTTATGAAGATATGACACCTTTTACAGGTTGGATGTACAAAATGTCTAAATGTAGAGAAAAAAACTACTAATTTTTTCTATGTGGATTCTATATTCTTTGAAATTGATAAACTATAAAGTAAAAAGTATTGCCTGAGGTGTAGAAACGTTCAACTCCCTTAGTAACAGTTGCTCATCGCGTCCACACCATGTGGCTGTTTTTAACCTATTTTTTTTGCCAAGGATTTATAAATTTAAAGCCGCAGAAAACAGTTAAACCGTTTTTTACTTAACACTTAATTTAATGGTGATATGGCCGCGATGTGGGTTAGAAAAATATTGAATTTATATAAAACTATATCACTTAGAGCTTGAAAATTTTCAGCACATAAATATATCGTATTGAGCTGTCCAAACCCATATATCTCATTTTTAGCATTTTGTAGGTTGGATGCTCTCTGCGTAAGTGTGTCTGATTTATTTTTGTACATAAAAATTGATATGCTTTTTCAAAATCTATCTTATGATATTTGATTTTATAATGCCATATAAAAATCTTATATTAAAAGTAAACACGTTTTCTTTTACAAATCAATGATTTCATCAGTTTAATTTTCTGGTACATATTTATGTAATTCAATGAAAAAGTATGTGTACATTTTAAACATTTCAAAATGTTATTTTATTCTTAAGTTTTTAGTTGCCTGGTTAATCCGCAATACGTTAATGTGATCTCAGATAATAAAGATTCTACTGTAATATGTTAAACTTTTTTTTTCAAAAAATCTTTCTATGATTTTATTTTCTTCAGTTTGCCGTTCAAGTTTGCCGCTTACAACACTTAAATAGTGAAGCAATTAGTGAAACAATTAAATAATGATTAACTATTACTGTGGTGTTTTCTGTGAGAAAATATGAAACATTGGGCAATCAAGGTCAGCAGTTTTCATACCTCTCATATTGATTAAACTTTGATAGCAAAGCAAGCAAAAGGAATGACGTACATTAGTCATTAAATATTAATTATTTAATTTCTTTAGTTTCAAGGTTGGGTGATATGAAAACTGGGAAAGTAGTGAGGTAGAGGATTTTTCGCAGATCGCTGCGGGCTACATTACCACCCATAAATCAGGTATAAGTACATAAATAAGAATTTTTTTTAATATTTCAGGAGTACATTTATAAAGACAGTTTAATTTATGCATACGTATATTGAAATATGGTTAATTTAAATTTATTATTGTCGTGTTATACGGGGTGTCTCATAGCTAGTAGCAAAAACTTTACAGGTGGATTCCTGCCTTGATTATGAGTCAAAAATGTTCAAGCAACCATAACCTAATATCTATAGTTATGGAGATATGCAATATCAAAGTTTGCATTTTTTTTTCAATGTTTCAGACTTCTTTTTTGCAAAGAGTTGAACAATTTATGGTAACTTATATTGATTATAAAAAGTTCATTCACTTTAATACGAGTCAGATACAATGATAAAAACCTTGCAAAAGTGAAAATGGAATTTTTTACAAGGTTTTTGTCATTTTATTTGAGTTGTATTGAAGTGAATGCAAGGTTTTTTATCATTTTATCTGATTTGTATTAAAGTGAATGAACTTTTCATAATCAATATAAGTTATTGTAATGATAGTTCAACTTTTTGCAAAAAATAAGTCAGAAACATTGAAAAAAAAAATTGTTGATGTCATAGGACAGAGATGGCGAATCAACTACGAAGCGAATCTTGTCACTTTGATATGTGCTCAAGTTTTGTTGAAATTGAGTACAGCGAGGATTACTAATTTAGAATTCGAGTACAGCGAGGATTACTAATTTAGAATTCGAGATATTATAGGAAACATAGTCCATAAATTTATAAGAATCACGATTATAGAAGGATAGATACATAAAATCTAGAATTCAGCACATTCTTAATTAGTAATCCTCAGTGACTATTCAAACATTTTTTTAATTTATTGGATATTGCTGCCTTTGCTTTTATACCCCTTACATATTTTATTTCAGTTATGTAGAATTTTTTTAAAGGTACAAATTGAATATGAATGAAATCTTTCTTTTCATTGTTCTGTTCTGTTCTACTCATGGGCTGAGCGCCGTGGAGCTAGTCACGTGCTACTGCGTATTGTGAAATTGAAATATATTATTTGCGGTACAATATGCAAACACATAAATATGGTACAGTGAATTTTAGCTTGGAGTGAAGTAGATGGTTTCAGTGTCTTATTCGGACTTGCATTATCGGCATCCAAACAGATGCACAACATAATTTGAATAATTATTATCAAAAATTTTAACAAAATGTCTGAATATAAGCAAAAATGGTCTTGTAGATACGGTATTGCATAAGAATTAAAAGTACATTTTGTGTTGAAAGTATTGTTGTAACACTGACCCTTAATGTTGGACATTGTTTTGAAACAAAAACATTTAACAGGATGCACTCCGTGTATGTACGATGCTGGCCTGGATCAGGTTAATATTATTTATCCGTCACGCGTTTTTTTTAGAGTAAGACATATACATACATATGTGCGTATTTTTATCCACTTGTGGAAAAGTTTCACCATCGCTCTCGCAGGATTTACAATTGAATGTAGTTATGCAGAAAGCAGCCAGCCGCAAAAAACTCAAACTGAGATAAAAGCACTTTTGTCTAAAAATTGAATAATCAAATCTACACAAAACTTATATATAATATATAAATGCCAATTTCTAATAACTGTTAAGTGAATTTAAGTGTAGATTTTTAGAAATATTGGTGTTTTTTCAACTTCTTTTTCTTTTTCAACTTTCAACTTCTGATCTTATTATATCAAATATGGATTCTGCAGAAAACAGCCAAAGTTAATTATCTAGTATGAATATCTTATCTAGTAATTAAATTTATATATGTATGGGATTTTTATTATCACCATGTGAATATGTATTTTTTAAACTATATAATAACACTAAATATATAACTAAATAACTGTTTTCTAGTGAATATGTTTTGAGGAATATTCAAATTAAAAGTGTTTCAAGTGGCGTGGGCGCATTTTGCACAAAAAAATATTAAATTCTGCAGATTTTAAAATGTTTTTGTGATTAAAAAATATTTTGGAAGGCGATTACTGTGAATTTTTGTATAAAAGCAGCTTGGTTGGTTTTAGTAAAACATAGAATTGACCTTACTCCGTCCGATGACATAAATAACTCATTTTTACCAAAATCGTGGCCTGGCACTTTTCTGCATAACTACGTTCAATTGTATCATAACACAATATTTATCAACAGCACACATTGAATAACAGCATTATATGTATATGAAGCTGGCCCACCTGTCACAATATGTTCCGTCACAAGAATACGGTCCTTTATAAATCTCTTTTTTATATTTTCTTAAAAATGAATAATGAAAAATTGCGGTAATGCGTGGGTAATGCACTTTTTCTCGTGAACCAAGAAATCGTCAGTTTTATGATTTGGAGAATGGGCATTGTTTGAGAAGCTGTGTTTCTAATTTGAAGATGCATTCTTGTGTAAAACTGAGTATAAATCAATTTCTCACCTTATGAACTTTACTGTTGGTCTTCTCTTTCCAACATAGAATATTAATTTATTTATTTTTAAATGGCGCAGATAGCATCTACAGTTTGTAAATATTCATAAATTTTAAGCATCATTCCACACTGTCATTTTGGTAAGTTGTGCTTTGTAAATATATATATAGTTATTTTAAGATACAAATGTATATTATAAAATAAGTGTAAAATGGAAAGTGAAGGGTTTAGTAAAGTAATTTGTATCCTTACCGATTCGGCCCATTCAGGTATATAATATTCTTTTTTATAGCTTGTATTTCTGTTTTCAAAGATTAGAATCTTTTAAGAATCCTCCAGAAGCTGAAGATTTGCCATTTAATCGGCAATACGCACAGACATTAAAAAAACAAATCAGGAAGTGTATTTTAAAGATTAACTATCATGTAGCCCACATGTATAGAAAATATTTATTTTGTCTATAGTCTGGCTGTTTATTTGTTGTCTGGTTGTATAATCTACAGGCTGGATATTCAAATGAGAGACAGTGATATGGGCCTATCAGCTTAAGCTGCCTGCCCATTATCAATAATAATAATAATAATAATAATTTTTCCATATGTAAAAATGTTTCAATATTCATTTAATAAATTGATTATCCTTTTTCCCTTTTGAGATTTTTTATTTTGGCATCAAGAATAGTGTTGACAAAAAGGAATAAAAAATTATTTTAATTACATAGTTTGCAGTAGGACTACACCACATTATCTTTCAAAATGGCTCATTTTTATTATTACTTTGACATGAACATTTCTAAGTAATAAAATGGTGAAACATTAATAATATTATGCAGTTGTCATTTTTTAGATCTGTAAAAAAACGGATTTACTACCTGAATATTGTGTACTAATAGTTTATTTTATTTTATTCCGTAACATAAGCCAACACTTGGATACACTCTTTGGGGATTATTAGAATGCAGCATAGGCTGATTGATATATTAATTTTTTTTGTCTAATTCCTTCGCCCTTTTAATTTGCGTAACTTTTCAATTGCATTCACCTCAACAATCTTTTTTTTTTTCTAATCGTTCCTATTTTTAATAATAGTTTCGCGAATATAGTGCAAATTGCAAACTTGTCATTAAGTATAGTCTATTTGGTAAATTATTATTTAGCGAATGTACTGTAGAAGAGCTAAACATTTTCATCCCAAAGTATGTAGTAGCAAGACATGTAATTATCAGCTCTAGATTTATTATGATGCCATCGTCAAGTCTAGATATTTTAATGGGCCAATAAATGGGATGGACGCCGTCTATGTTCGAAAGCATATTAAAAAGGTTAAAATGCACAAGGAGTAAGGAACATGAAGTGAAAGCATTTTGTGATATTTAAATAGTTTAAGTATTAGAAACTTTTCTTTGTTTCTCGCTGCTCTACTGTTTTCTTGATTCTTCCCTTTGCATTTGAAAAGCTGTTTTTGATATATTTTAAGCGAGGAATTCGTATCTATATATTACATGTCTGTAACCGCATAGTTATAATGGTGTGATTATTTGAAAATGTATAATACTCAACCTAAACTTGATCTAGTATATGGACACGCATTTGATAGATATTTTGTATTCACCTTTTGTTAAATAATGATTGTATATATATATAAAAAGTCTAATGTGATTTGGAAATCACAATGCTTATCTTAATGTTTTCCGACAAGGAAACATCAGCAGTTTGTCCAAACCGGAACATAATTTTCAAATTAAATTACCCACTCTTACTTTTTTCCCCACCTGCAGATTTTAATGTGGCAGTAGGCAGAGGAATTACTTTATTCCATAGTTTCATTAATTTTTTTATGTATGAAAATAATACATATACATTGCACTACTACAAACATACAAAAAAGTGCACAGTGACTAGATTCTTATTAAATTTTATACAGAATGGAAAACATAATTGGAGCCACTAATAATTCTCTCTCATATAATAATTTCAAATGGTCAAGAGAATTTTACGAAGTTTAATGTTTTAAAATGTTCACTAATCTTTCAATCTTACTTAAAATTATGTACTATTGTGTTCATAACTGAATTTGATTTATGTGTAAGTAGTTCTAAGTAAGCATAAATTTAGTATCTAACTATAAGGGTAATTATAACGATGGTGATAAAATAAAATTCATATTTTACAAAAAAAAATCTTATTATTATCAAGTACATACAAATGTATCATTGTCAATTCTATATTACATATAACATCTCTAAAAGATTTTTTACTTTATAACAAATCTACAATGCTGTTAGATTTCATTGCTCTAAGTGTAGTTTTCTTAATTATTTTGCCACGTGTCTCCAAACTCCAATAATGCTGCTAAATGCTAACCAAAGAAAAGGTCAAATCTGTTAGCTTCTTACGCGTTTAATCCTTAATTTCTAATTTCCAATTGCACACTATTGTTTTTGATCATGACTGCTTGTCACCAGTCTTTAGCTCGGCACTGCAGGCAGATTTTAGTGCTCGGTTATGGTTTTACTGTAACGGTATGACTATATCCACTCATTTTATTAAAAAAATAATTTTAATAATAACGAGACAAAAAAATCACCAAAGAAAATTGACAATCATTTTTCAATGTGGTCCTTGAGTTCATATTATATCATCTTTGAAACTAATGTTATGGTTTAAGAAGAATTGTAAAAAATATGGTGGGTTAACCATAGATATAATGGAGGAACCGTATCATTTCCAGAATGGTGCATTACAAATTGTTTCAAGAAAATGGCTGATTGGGTATTTGTTTGTGTTAATTTATTAATTTAAACTGTGACAGAACATTTCCATAATGTTAGTAACCTAACCTTCAAGATTAGGTTCGAACCCTAATAAATTCAATTTACAAAAAAGTCATTCACAATTCAAGAGTAAGTAGTGATTTGAAGTTTTAAATTTTAATCCTACAAAATCGTTGAGAAAACAATAACTATACTCGTACAAATTACAATACTAACTGTGCAAACATGAATATTTTAATTCAATTCATTCAAAAATAAAATGAGGGATGTAAAAGCAAAGGCAGTAATATAACACTGAGGTGTCCCTGAGATAAATACAAAAATTCTGTCACTAAAGAAAATTTCTATGGAGTATATGAAACCTACATTTTATTGGAAAATAGTTTTTGGAAACAATTGCCACATCAGTTTTCCTTTTACATAAATGTATATGTAAATAAATATTTAACCTTTAAATATGGATATTACTGTATTTGCTATCAAATAGTGGACATTACTGCTTTTGCTGTTTACATAATTGGATATTGCTGTCTTTGCTAGGATGTTTCAATGTAAAATCTACATCAACTAATTTTAGTATGAAGCATAGATAGGAAAATATAACAGTATGAAGCGACCATTTTGTCACGTAACACATACTTGAGGGCTAATTAATTCAAGTGGGTATTGCAACCTCTTCTTTTTACACTTGCTTTGATTTGGAAACATGATTTTGGAAGGGATAGAACAATATACATATATGCCTACAAAATTCAATGTTTGTTCTCTATACAAATCTACATCATTTGACAGATCTGAATGAAATTTTGCATACTTATTTTTTAGGACCTTGCGGAAAACATACGCGCCGTTTCTTCTCCCCCTCCCAGATATAAATGTAATGCACTCGAAATTAAATTCAATGCCATCAATTCCAAAATGCATTTCATGTGGTCCGAATGAGCATAGTTAGAGGGGTATTAATATTCAACGAGTTTTTCAGTGAGTGTGCTGGAGGAACAAGTACCAAGAAGTATCCTTGGCGACCCCGGAAGAAAGGCGACCAATGGGTCGCCCCCGATTAAGCTGGGCAGGCAACGAAAAAGTGTATGAAAACAAGATGGTTCTTGACTGGTTAACACATACGTGGACTGGAACTGAAAGCAGCACAAGACAGGGGAATATGGAGTCTATCAGGGCAAGAGGATGAGTTTGTCTGCTTTTAACACTAGGTTTCCGGGACCCGTCAAATTGACGGTTTTCCGATTTGCTTTGCAAATTGCACAAAACAGATAGTAATTTTTATTTAACGGCATTGAAGAGTGCGTATTCACTGTATATTTATTTTCGGAAACTTCTTATTTTTTAAAATCTAGATGCTATTTATGCCTATCTTTACAGATTCCCGTCAAATTTATGTAATTGGTAATTTAATGAATAACCCTTTTGAATTTGTCTCATTTGTGAAATTATTATTTTTGAAATAACATAAGCATAGTGTAACAATTTGCATTAAGCAATGAAGAAAGAATGCCATCCATGAGAAGGAAATTTTGTATTATGATTTATGGGGCAGTAAAAAAAGGTTTCATGGAGGTTTGAAGTCTGGCGAAGTTGACCATAAATATAGCCACATCAATGCAAGTAAGTAAATATATCAGTTATAGAGTTGTACTCTGCGTGTGAAGGCGTGAACCAAGTTTCAAATTTTAGCAATGTGTTTAAATATTTGAAAAGAAAAAATCCACTTATTGTAAGAATTTTTTATTAACTCAATGTATACTGTTTATAAAAATAAAACAAAAATATAAATCCTTTTTTTAAGCTTCCAACAGGCCATGAGGCCCAATTACAGAAGCGAAACACAGGCTTGAATAAATCGCATAGATTAATTATAACCTCACCGGAAATTACGAATTACAAACCCTCGTTGTGGGAAACTAGTCCACTGGGTTACGAGGGCTGCTACATCTCATGAGCACTAAGCATACGTAAAATTAGAAAACAACGATAAATTTTAACCAGAAACAATAACATATTACAACAATACCAAGTATGGTGTGGATATTATTGACCAAATGGCTCGAAAATACTCTGTCAAATCAGAATGTGTTAGATGGCTCCTTCAAGTTTTCTTCAACATCTTGAATTTGGGAGCATTAAATGCATGGATTTATAAACAATGTATCGAGAGAGAATTTTTTTCAATTGGCTGAGGAACTAGCCAAGGAAGATAATAAACTGCATCAGACGCCATCTGTTTCTTCTCATTCACAAAAGTTGTCAAATAGGCTATTATAAAAAAAAACAGAACCGTAAATGCATGTACAAAATGTAAATTGTTTGTGGAAAGTGTACTAAGATAATTGATTATATTTGTAAAAAATGTTCTCAATAGTTGAATATATTATTCATACTGTCACTTTTACATTATATTTGATTTGCAATGATATTTATTTTCGAATATTGTCTATTTAAGTCTTTAGTTTAATAAAACATTTAAAAAGAAAGAGTAAGTATATGTACTTGTGTTTATCCATCAATTTGATGGGTAAGATAGAGATAGGTATATAAAAAATTCTGTAAACCTTGTATCAAAAGGGCTGTCGTCATACCTTAGTGCCCTAAATGTTTTCTGATTAGTAATCTTTAAGCCATTTGACCTTTGAAAAATGTTGTGGAAACATGTATACAGGGTTCAAGGATATATATCACGATATTTAGGACTTGATTTTTATTTTTGATATATATCCAAAAAACCTTTTTGCGGTCGTTAATAGATTGCACTTGTCGTAATTTTAAAAATGCTACAAGTTATTTTTTGATATCTACTGTCGTTACTAGATGGCGCTAGTAGTATTTTAAAAAGTACTACACTTGTTTTTTGACATATGCTATATAACGACAATCTAACACATGTAAAGACTCCTCAGGAAAAACAATGAATGTCACATTTTTGTTAAATTGACCTTTTATTTTAATGCCATCTGTTGACTTTTTGGGGTATTATTTTATACAATATGGTAAAATCATTGTGGTCAGCTGTAATAGTTCAATTTATATCTATGTATCCATCGCAAGAAACAGAAATGTCGCCCGCCGAACGTCAAAAAATGTTTTTGGCTATTTGCATATTTTTAAATAAAGTCAAAGAACATGTTTATAAGTAATAAGTTGATTCAATACTTATATAAAAAGGGCATAAAGTTAACGAAATATAAACTATAAAAAACTGTTTCTCTAAATAAATATTTTTTGACCTAGGATTGTTTTTCTTGAGGAATCTTCATGTGATCTCTTAAACAGACTGATTATTAAAAGTTAACGACTTAAATTTTAAGAGTACTTAATGTCTACAAAAGACACTTTTTTTTTTAATCTTGTAGATTACATTCTGATTGAATATGAAATAAAAGTTTAATTTGTTTCATATAATCCATTTTTTATTTCACACAAAGAAACAAACACCCATAACACTACATTAGAAAGAGCAACTTTTATAACTTATACAGGGTTATTTGTAAAACATTAATAACCTCGCAGGGCTATATTCCTGCCTTGATTATGAGTCGAAAATGTTCAAGCTATTATGACCTAATATCAATAGTTTAGGAGATATGCGACATCAAAGTTAGCATTTTTTTTTCTATATTTCTGACTTATTTTTTGTAAAACGTTGGATTATCTTTACAGTAACTTATATCGAATATGAAAATTCATTCTCTTTAATACAAGTCAAATAAAAAAATAAAAACCTTCGAATTCCAATTAGAATTTTTTTAGGGTTTTTATTATTTTATTTAACTTGTATTGAAACGAATGAATTTTTCGTAATCGATATGAGTTACTGTAATGATAGTCCAACGTTTTACAAAAAATATGTCATAAATATTGCAAAAAAAATGCCAACTTTGATGTCACATATCTCCTTAACTATTGATATTAGGTCATAATAGCTTGAACATTTTCGACTCATAATCAAGGCAGGAATATAGCCCTGCGAGGTTATTAATGTTTTACAAATAACCCTGTATATAATAATTCATGTACACAATAAAAAGAATAAATTTCCTAATTATTTTGAGTTTGTACTAATCGACGTGTGCAAAACAGGAGAAAAAAGTTTGGATATAGGTATATCTAAATATTGATATATATGATATATAACTATATCAAAAAATCGGATTTTCTGATTTTTGTTACAAAAATCGGATTTTTTCAAACCCTACATGTAAGTGAATGATGGATAATTAATTATTAAAAAATTTATTTATAACAAATAAAATAGTTTTTTATTTCATATTATTATTGTTTAGTTACTTTCCAAAAATAAAATACCAAGCATTTCTTAGTTGCATTTTATAATCTTGAAGAAAATATAGTCACTCCACACCAGGGACGAGAAGCATGATATTTCCTAAGCATATATTTTGAAAAGAAATTGGAATAAGAGATATATCTCGTAATATTCCTATCACAATAATTAATATATTGTTCAGATTTTAATATTTCTTAGTATTCTGCCAGATAAATATGTATAAAATGTATATATTGCGGGCTACTGTGACATTCACCCTGGAGGTTGAAAAGGGTGAAAAATTAGCATTCTTGGACATTCAAGTGCAACGAAGAGAGGATGGCAGTCTGGGACACACTGTACACAGAAAACCAACATACACAAACAGGTACCTACACAAAACCTCGCATCCAGCGCAACTGAGGTCAGTCTCCACAGCATTAATAACACGGGCTAACAGAATTTGCGACAAAGAAAACGTTGCCTCAGAAAGAAAAACAGTGCAGGATGCACTCATAGCTAATGGATACTCTCCGAACGTACGGACATCAAGAAAACGGTCTAGCATATGTGATGTCCCAAGAAATAAAGCATACTTACCTTACATCAAGGTCTTACTGACAAAATCAGCCGGGTGTTGCTGAAATTAAATATAAAAACAGTTTTCAGCCCCCATAGTTCGATCTCACATATGTTAGGTAGTGTGAAAGATAACACACCGTTCAAGTCTCCAGGTGTATAGAGAGTGCCATGCGATTGTGGAGCGTTCTACACAGAACAAACCAAACGCAATATCACTACACGATTGAAGGAACATATTGGACCAATTAAAAACAACAATTCCAATACATCGGCAATCTGCAAACATGCATCCAAAGGAAATCTCTGTCACTTCATCAGATTTGACAAGACAAAAATCTTATCAACAGAACTGCACCTTATACCCAGATTAGTGAGGAAGTCCATTGAAATATACAAACATCCCAATTTCAATAGAGATGACAGTTACAAACTATCAAGTTCGTTCTTACGACATTGATCAACCCTTGAGATGTTGCAGTAATGTCCGCCGACGTAACTAGTACATATTGCACACTGGCGACCTCTATTGTAGAAGAAGTGAACACTCCACAACAAAGTGCATATAATTTACGCCCTCGAAAGCAATCAGTCCGCCTTCTACCTCCGCGGGTAAAGGTCGTCCTCCTGATGACGTTGAATAAGAATTCAACAAAACGTCGAGAATAGTTTCTTGGAAAAACATACGGTTCATATAAAATATCCACAACCAGTTACGGTTTAATGTGTATGTATATACAGTCAAACTCGGTTATAACGAACGCGACAGGACCAACTAAATTTGCTTCTTATAGCCGGGACTCCTTATATCCGGGATTTTATTTTTTCACAAATTTTTTTGATTGTGTGATGTTATTTTCAAGAGCAGCTAAATAAGCATCCTTATCTTTCCAGAGCGATGAAACTGTAGAAGACGATTGTGAAAACTTTTTACAGACTTTTTGACGCCGATAATTTCGACTTTTTCGCGAACCTAGAGACACTTTCGTTTGTCAGTGAACATGTTTCCGATAGAACAATTCGCGTTTAACTGATTCGGCTTTTAAATGCTAATACAGTAAACTACATAAAATAAACTGCCACCATAAACATTTTGGTAACCCCCAATAATCGGAGTTATATGATCAGTATTCTCAACCTTCAGTAAACTGGGATTTTTAAACGTGGGATTTTCGGACACAAGTTTGTGTACATCATAAAATGAACCCTAATTAAGTGCGAGCCGCAAAGTGAAAAAGAATTTGTCTTTTTTTCTGTAACTCAAGCAAATATGTTTGCAGGGTTTCTAAAATTTGCTCCGTATATCCATCCGGGAATCGCGCTCCTTATAGCCAAGACCGATTGTATGGGAATATGCGCAAATCAAAATGAATTCACAGTTTTTCTCATTACAGCCGGGATCTCCTTATATCCGAGTTCGACTGTATATATATAAAATGGGAAAGTGATCAGTTCACCTACAAAAGTTGAAGTAGAAAACAATAATTCAAATGAATTACTGAACAATTCAAAAAGAACAGTTCACTTGACTGAACGACAGTTCTGTTAACTGAAGTAAAATTCCCATCTCTATTATAAATATTGATTAACCCTTGGTATGCCGGAACGCGGATCCGCGCGTGCATTTTTTCCATTTATCTATTATAACTAACTAACTAACCATCATGCCGATTCCCCATAGGGGTAGGCAGAGAGGATTGAACGCCACACTCTTCTATCCTGGCACACCACTCTTGCTTCGGCCACATTCATACATCTTCTCACACAAGTTCTACAGTTGTTGCGGCTTTTAACGGGGCCATCCTCAAACACTTTATCTATTATATTACAGAATAAAGTTCAAAATCCCTTCATGTGTATTCTTACTGAACGAATGAAGGTTCTCAACCAATCAGAATGGTGTAAAAAGTTAAAATTCATTCTTAGAATGAATTAAAAGTAATCCATTTTTTCTATGATCGGTGCTAAAGGTGTGTGACGGTTTTTTATTGTTTATTGAAGTAATTGCTGATAAAGGTGTCTTAAGTTGTTGTTTCTTTTGTATGTATTTTTATTATTTTGCAATAGTCTGAAGTAAAGACGAGAAGTGCGTGAGTCTTGTTTTTGGTTATTGTTATCTTTTTATTTCAGATTTATTGCGAATCACATATCATATGAAAGACTTTTTTTGTAGATTATGATTTTAGAAAGTTATCTTTTCAATAAATCTTGGTTCACTATAAATTTGTGTTCAAATCACCTTGCCTCGTTGAGCAGATTCGCGCTCGCTATGATGCTCATTTTCAATTGTTTTTTATTCAGTTTATTGATATTATATTACATTGTTTTTGTACCTTCAGCAGTAAAATCTATCGAAATATGAAATAAAACAAACAGAACCCCAATGTAAGTTCAGTATTTTATTTTATTATCATTTTCCTTGGGTAAGGCAATACTTAGTATGAAAGTCGAAAGAAATTGTTACCTATAGTATAAAAATTTACAGTGGCAATGTGATAAAACAAGTAATAAAAACCTGAGTTACGTATCTTTAAGATTTTTTTTTTAATTAGCGGCGTCTAACCATGAATTTTAATAAAAAAACAATCAAGTAAAAATAGCGCTTTCGTATATTATTTAGTGCGGTAGACCATGGAAACATTATTTTCCGAATAGCAGCACACCAGGGGTTAACCAATGCTAAATCTCAACTCACTACAAAGGTTTATCCCAAGGAAAAAAGGAAATAAAAATAGAATTAAAATTTGTATATTCAATCAAATGTATAACATGCATCGCACCACCATCTTAAATCATATTAGTATTTTGATAATAACTGCGAACCAAAGACAATCCTCTGGATTACAAAATATACTGGGCGTTTCATAGCTAGTAGCAAAATTTTTACAGGTGGTTTCCTGTCTTGCTAATGAGTCAAAAATGTTCCAATGACCATGACCTAATACATATCAATAGTTACGGAGATATGCCATTTTAAAGTTTGCATTTTTTTTTTCAATATTTCAGATTTATTTATTGCAAAAAGTTGAACTATCCTCACAGTAACTAATCGATTATGAAAAATATATTCACTTAAACACAAGTTGAATACGATGATAAAAACCTTGCAAAAATATAATTTTTTTACAATTATATAAACAGTGTGAAGTGTGCAATTTTACGAAATTCAACAGTGGTCCACGCTTCATTGTGCTTATTGTACACTACCGGGCAACTAACTGCACGGTTTGCAAATGTTTACGAATCTCTTCATAACTATTGTTTTGTTATCTGAACTTTCTCTACACAATTACATAGAGAAGAAACAACTACATGGGTGTAGTCGGTTCGGGCGGTTTTATCACAAATTATGGGAAAGGAAAATGAATAAACATAGTTGGTTGGTCTCCAAAAATATTTTTATTTTACTCAAATTGAACAAGTGTAGGCACATCGTCTGCAGGCACTTCATAAAACATTTGCAGTTTTCAAAAATATAGTCACAGTCCTCTAAAATATCATTCTTTCCAAAACAATACAAATTATACACAGATTGGTAATTGAGACCTTTGTGATAAATATCACCTAATTTGGAACAATGTTGAGGCTTTATACATAAAGGGAGACTTAAATCCATTATTTAAGTGCGTCAGAAATTTTTACATTGATTTTATACATAGATATTTTTTATACTACACCATAGGAGGATATATATTTTAAATACATACAGAATTAAATATCTGAAATTGAACATTCTTCAGTAGTAACAAAGTCAATACAACTATCGTATTGCAGTATTTTCTTCTTGAGGTACTGAAGTTTAGATATGAATATGCTGTGCACACACGTGTCAGTCCTTTCGTAACGAAGGGCCGTTATCATTTTATCCAGGATGTAGTGCAGCCACAGAATATTTGTGTATGGTTCAAAGTGCTGCCACAGGTTACTAAAACAAAACAATTCAAAAATTACATCAACTTTATCCTAAATTCTCAATATATACAGTGTGTCTCACAACTAGTAGCAATCGGGGAAGTGCTCTTCATATATTTTTGAATAGAAAATATTCTTGACATTTTATTGCATTAACTTTGCGGTTGGACATAGGTAATGACTAATCTTAAATAATTAAGAACTTTTATAAACCACTTGGAGTGATTTATACAAAGTTATTGATTAATTAAATTTAAGAAAATATTCTTTGCACTTTGGGTAAAATGTTGACAGTTATGGAGATAAGTAATATAATATTTGCATTTTTTAAAAAAAATATTATCAACTTATTTTTTGTAAAAATGTCGGAGTATTACTACGGTGACTTATTTACTTTACACTTAAACAGGGAATATTAAAAATTCATTCGCTTTAATAAATGTCAAATAAAATGATAAACAAAAAATATCTAATTTCTGCGATGCTAATAGTTTTATTTGACTTGTATCAAAGCAAATATTTTTTAAATATCTCATACAAGTTATTGTAGTGATAGTCCAAATTTTCCTGGAAATAAGTAAAAAAAAAAAAAAAAATTGAAAAAAAATGCAAACTTTCATGTCTCTTTCTTGTAAAGAATATTTTCAATTAAAAATTGCATGAAGAAGGATGCCCTGAAGTTTTTGCTACTGGCTATGAGACATCTGTATGTACTAGACGTGGGTAAGACCCATTCAGTGAGAGGATATGTATCACTGCATCTCTTTCACCAAAAAGAACGGGCCCTAAAGACACGTTTGTTTGAATGATATAATTCACCTGGTTCAATAACTCATTTCGGTCTTTGGCTCATCGTTCAATCTTTGTTGAAGCACCGAGATGAATGCATCAATGAATATCATATCCAATATGGAGTAAAAAGATTTTTAAGAAAAGAGACTACACTTCTATTACACCCAACTTTTACACTTAGATTACACCCAAATTACAACAATATGCCCAATCGTAATTTGAGAAGGTACAATGTTTGGATCTTTTATCTCTTAATTATTTTCCAGTGTAAAGTTATGATTACAATAATAAAACAACCCGATAATACAATTATGTATATTAATTTTTTAACTAATAATGTTACCTCATCTCAAACACATTATTTCAAGTGGCGACGTAACATTACTATTGTTATTATTTCATTTTTTAAATTATCACAAGAGATGATAAATAAATGAAGTAATTGATTCACATATAAATGTGTTTTCATAAATTCGCATATTGTTGCAAAACTAGCCCTTTAATTAAATTATAAGCATTCTGCAATAATATTAAACTTTGACTCCATTTAATTGTTGTGTTTAAAATAGTCATATTTAAAATATTTTTAGCACTACGAACAATTAAAAATGAACACACAAACATCTAAGCACACATCGAAAAACTAAACATACTGACAAAATAAATGCAGCAAAACATATCATAATGATATTATGACTCCGAGCACAAAGACCCTTTTATACTCCTTATTATAACAAACATTGACTCAGTTGAGGCCTTGCAATTTGTCATCCTTTCATGTTTCGGTCTCGAGATATTTTGGATCTCTAGTTCAATCGCATCTCATGCTCGATCGTTCGCACAGTTGGGATTGGGATATGTATCTCTAGTTCAGCGTAACTGACCAGTCCGTTCGTGAACTACCCACCTCTAGTATATACCTACCAATAAATCAGTGAATTGTACACAAAATCTAAAGTAGCAAAATTTCAAAAACTAATCCTCGTACATCAGAACTGTCAAAGATATGTAAGTAAATCTAATAATGATTATATGCTCTCGGAGAGTGGTCTAAATGAGGCCTAAAAATAATGGCTAAAATGTTATGTGATTTTCACCTCTTCCTTTCAATTTTCACGATAAAGATAGTCAAGATAAAATAAATGAAAACAAATTTTTGAAGAAATTGCGGATTGAAATAAAGACATACCCATTCTTCTGCCTCATAAGCCTGTATATATCAAATTGATAATCTCCTCCATGCGCATTGAAGAGATCGGGATCCTTGGCCAGATTGTTGTAGATGGTTTGCCCTGCAGAGGGCAGAGTGATGCGTGACAGTGTATAGTCGATGATGTTCGCCACTACTCCGGTTGTTGGGATGGAGAATGACTCCCCGCGCAATTTGCATGGAACACTCTGCAACAACAATAGTCAAATTAACAAGAATATTGAATCACCAAGAAAATATATCATCAACTATGTAAATCAGGTTATGGAATATTTACTGATGCCCCAAAATGTGGGAATAAATACAATATATTGTTTAACTTGTTGAGGGCCTAAAAATTCCAAAGCAACATATAGGCAAGGGCCGTAAATTTTCTGAATTTTATGTGATTTTTCTTTTTACGAAAAAACCATGAAAACATGCGTAAATTAAAAAAAAAACACACACATTCATATTATTTTATCGTAAGTGTCGAAATGCAATGATTTTTTTATCATTTAAGTAAAAAAAATAATCTTTTTTTGAATTTCCATAATGTTGCCAGCGCAACATTTTCTGAAAAATAATAATATTTTTTTTATTTGTTTTTAGAGACAACACTACTATTAATAATAATAATCTTCTTCTGTGTGATATATTTTGTTGCACGGCACGGCACACGACGGGACATCGCACTCATAACACATAAATATGATACACTTTCACACACACACATATTTCAAATAAACGCAACAAAATTGCGTGTATTTTTGTTAATAAATCACTATTAGTATTCAATTGAATCATAAACCAACAAAAACTGACAAATATCGCAAAACATATCGTATATATTTGTATATACGTGTACAAATAAATCGAAAATCGAAAAAAATAAATCGTATTTCCCGCGCACATTGCGCGTGACCTTGACGATGGAATATTTGAATTTCGATTGCACAACACGCGATCGGGGCGCCATCTATGACAATTCTATACGATTTTGACGGCAGAAAAACTTCTGTTTTGATTGTTGATTTAAAATATAATCCGTGATGTTTTTGAATTGAAAATGGAACGACAGGTCACAACAGGATTTCTCTATTGGGAAAAAATTACGTTTTTCAAATTCGATACGCGGCCGTCGATAAATAATTTATTTTGTGCCTGTCGGATATATCCGACGCGGCCCCTGGGGACAGTCGCGCTCCGTCGGATATATGCGACGCGGCCCCAGGCTCATTAATATCATCTCTTTATATGAATAAAAAACATTTTAAAATCATCAAACAATTTAATAATTTGTAACTTTATTAATATTGAACATTTCTTAATTATTTTAGTATTTTTATCACCATAATATTAAGCTTTAAACTCGTAAAACATTCTGCATACATATATATAAATATTTCATACATAACTAAGGGTGATTTCTAAAACACTGAAAATGAATTTTTGGCTGTGGCCTGTTGATTAATGTTTTTTTTTTAATTGTAATAAATAATGTTCAGTTTATTACATTTATATTTTATAAAAACAAAGGTTCTATCTAAGTTATCCTTTAAAAAAAAGTATCATCTGGCATGTACATTCTGTGTAAATGAATAATAAAAACACACATTTTCGAAAAAAAACCACTGACAAGCATTTGCAGTGAATGTCCTGCCTCAATTATTTTACAATCCACAAAAAAATATGATCTGACTGGACATCCCTGGGATTATGGCACACTGCTTTATAGGGGCCTATTATGATCCCAAGGGGAAATTTAAAAATATGAAGGGTATGATCCTGCTGCCTGGCATTTTATTGCCTTCTACAGCGAAGGAGGCCTGTCCAGGTCTTAAACTATTCCCATCGGCTGTTTCCTTGATGACAACCACGTGTGAGATGTTTTCATCTAGCCATTTTTTTTTTGTTTTATATTTATATAAATGTATGGATGTTTCTTCATATGGAACTAAAATAATGTATTATTCACATTAACAAAATCTTGCAACATAAATGAATATTTGTATAAAATATTGAACATAGGGGATTAATTAATTTTGGAATAAAAATTAGATTCTGGCAGAATAAAATGTAGAAAAAAAAAGATTCTGGCAGAGTAAAATTTAGACATTCAATGTTTCTGAGCACCTCTAATAGAGATACACGATGACTGTTATATATTACCGTTTTCTCAGTTAGTGTGATGAGTACATTCCCCCAGTGAAGGTCTCTATGCTCAAACTGAAAGGTTTCTTCTCCGACAGCAAGAGCAAAGGCAATCTGAAAACAATATCCATCTTTATTCTGGCAAAAGTAACATTTTCCACTTTATATGCTAATTCACCAACCATGTTCACAGCTGCAAATTGTTTTGCAAGTGAAAGTAATGATAAGAAAATATGCACAATCATTTGTGGTTTTTACATGCTCTTGTAATACAAATTTTCTCCCTAACGAATGAGCAGTTACAAATACCTTTTATCAATTATTGTAGTAATTGGAGATTAGAGAACAATGAAAAATTGTATATACGGGTTATGCTGCGGATGAGTGAAAATCTAGTCATGAATCAAAACACATGGACTAGACTTACAACCATCCACAGGATAACCCTCATTGTCTGTACCTTCCTTACTTCTAGTTACCATTGATTCAATTTTTTTCAAAACATGAAACATGAAATATTATAAGGTTTTTTTTTAAACTCAATTGAATATAAAAAAATATTTTTCTCAGGTTTATTCATTGGTTATGAAATGCTCGCACTGCAAATATTTAAAACAATGATGAAAGCACTATAAATAATGAAAAAAGCATTGGAATAATTTATGTGCGACTTTCTTATGTAGAAAATTCAATTTGATGACAATATATTTCCAGTATAGTTAGAAAATCTAGTTCAAGTAACATCTGTAGTGCAAAATCTGAAATAAGGCTACAGAACCAATAAGCATTTCAGGGCCATCAAAATGGTAGTGGCAGTATATGAATGTTGAAAACAAATTGTTCTTGAAATTCCAACATTCTCCTTTAGTTTTTAAACGAGTTTCATGATTCGTACACCGCAAGAAATACACATAAAAACCAAGTAATAAACATTGATGCAAACTCTTAAGTAACCCCCAAGGCTTTGTAACGCATCCAATAATATAGCAGCGGCGCCAGCACAAATGGCTATTTCATTTACAAGCAATGATGAGATTAAATTTAATTTATGGCAGTGATTTAAAGGTTTTAGTTTTGAATGCATCAGTGATTGCTCACTAAATTATAAATAATGAAATTTACCAATCACTTTTACAATTTAATAGGTACTTAAGACACAATCACACATTTATTTACTTCGTCATTATAGTGTGAAATTATTATCCACAGATTAAATTATTATTGCAAACAATAGACAAATCATGAAAACCAGTTTATTATTTATTAGATTCATTCAAACAAATGATTATAATAAATAAAAAAAGATAAAGTACACTACAAGATGATGAACTCCAAAGTAAAATAATGTAAACAAACCAAAATTAAGAAAACGTCGAAAGGCAGATGACTACAATTCTCTTGATGGATGAGTGAAAATCTAGTCACGACATAGAAAACACATGCACTAAATGTTCACCCACCCACCAAAAAAATTAAAATAAAAAACTCTGTACAACGGGTGATGTCTGCAAAACTACAAGCAAATACAAAATATATGGGAATTAAACAAAAGTGATAGGTAACAAAATGCCTCAAGATGTGTGAATTACAATTGATAACATTATCAGGTATAGTTGATAGTAGCAACCCACTAATGCAGTGTCGCTCGAGGGCTTTGTTAACCAAGAGGCGTGATGAAATATCTGAGTACAACGTTGAGACATTCAAACTAGATATCTAGTGAGAGACAAAACAAACAAGTCATTGAAAACAATGCATGCATAGTAATATGATAATGCGTAACATAATAAAAGTTGACAGTTCCATATTTCATAGATAATTTACAAAACCATTAGTACGAAAAACATTACGAGAAAAACTTCATGTTAAAATATTAAAAGTATGGTACTGTGTATCCTCTACTCTAACTCAATATCAGCAATATGTCTGAACTGCCTCGGGTCAATGGATGACAATTAGTACATTTTAAAATGTCCTTAAAAAACTGAACACTATGTAATGGTAATCTCTACAATATTGTTAACATGCTTAATTTAAACAATAATATTAAAATATGTTACCTGGAAGAAGAGGTTGTAAGATTGTTCAGCATTTATGAACTTGAAAGCCTCGAGATCTTTACCTCCGTTGGCCAGTTCCAGCACAATGTAGAGTTGGCCAGCATCGAATAGTGTCGGACAATCGTTCTCCGAACCCTTGGATTCGTCGTACAACTCCCACAGTTCTATTAGGCGCGGTGGGTAGCGGCCCTTAACACATCGCACACGATTCACTTTGTTAAATCCAAATGTGCAGTTGTCTTCGTTGTTTCGTAAATCACTCAATTCCCTGCAGAAATAAACATTTTTCAATCAATATTTATCAACATAATATTATAAAGGACAAGATTTACAGTTACAGAATTCATATAATAATGAATAATTTAAATTAGCATTTGACAATTCCGCGGCACATTTTTAGGACTCGCAGAAAACAAATGTTTAATAGACACTTGATAAGGGGACTTGAGTCGTCATCAAATGTTTATTTCACTTTACTTTCACAATTTATTTTAAGTATATACTGATAAGTATGTTTTAAATTTCAAAGGAGAAGTTTCATGATGTTGATAATACTATATTTGTGGTGGCCCGAGACACAGACACCTGTGTAATGAGTTACCACAGATGCTGACGTCGAGTACGGCAGGCCGTCGCCCTTGATACAGAGGTTGAGACAAGATTGCTGAGCAAGGCAAATGTGAGCCAGACCGATGACCGAGTACAAAGGCGAGGTATAGCAGATGGCATAGACTATTGGAGTGATGAAACGCACCTCGCTGATCTAAGCTAAATACCCACACGCGCGGCCGAGTAAAGAGGAAATCATAACACCCCCGATTCCTTTGTTCTGAATGGCTATATAAGCATGCGCCCGCAGAACAAACCATCTCACTCCAGCGGGGCTTCTCGGATACAGCGGAAGCCCTGGCTATCATACCTTCGACTTCGCGCCTTTCAATTGTAACCGTTGTACACTACTGTATTCTTTATAACTTGTGTTTTGTAATCGAATAAATTCTGTCAAATCATCGCGACTTTTACATCATCAACCGCAGCAGAGATCTCAGATTCTACAAACGGAGTAGTGACCCTTGAGTTCAACTCTATCCAAAACCGGAGGACTCATCCACCTCCAAATATTTAATTTAAGGCGGGACAGCTGATTCTCGCAAACATGCATATCTGTCAAATCATCGATAGATCGTGTGCTTTCAAGCCGTGCGCGACATGTCATCTGAGCGCAAATCGAATAAAAATTACACGTTCGTTACATATTTATGGTACATACGTTGTTAAAACAGTAAGGTTTTGATAGAAAGAGATGGTCATATAGTCTTCACTTTTGTCCGCGTCAGGCATCCCCGCAGAAGTACCTCACATATCAAAATATTTACTTATTTAACTTTAGACAAATGATCTTATATTATTTGAGTCGACTTATTATTTTCCCTAAATAATTTAAGAATCATAGTAATAATTCTGAACTCCTTTTTAAATCAATGCATATCGTAATATGACAATAACAAAACAATTACCTAGCCCCACGAACGTACTGCGTACATCAAAATGTATTATTTTATCTATCGACAAATTCCCGTATTTTATTTACGTCCAATTATTACTTACTGTATAGAATTTAAAAAACATTAAGGCGGTACATACATTTTTTAAGCTGTCAAAGTGGCGATATGTGTCGGATAGATCATGCTACTTCAATACGAGATCGAGACATGAACAAACGTCATATCAGATAAACCTTGCAAGAGCGTATTTTTTACATGTCCTTGTGAGATAGAAAGGTTGCGAGGAAACGAGACAACCATATGGAGTACCGACGTTTAAAATATATGGGAACGCAAGTCATGCGCGCGTACCATTATTAGAATTTTAAATGTTTTAAGTCTAGAATGTAAAAAAGCGTATGTATATTTCTCCAATAATTTAGGTGTTGTAAAAAAAAAAGTAAACAACAATTTTGTCGAATAAGCAGATTTAGATATTATTTTGACTTCCGACTGAAATGTCAAAACACCTGTAAAAATAATTGAATTTAAATAATTTTTATTTAAAATAAACAAAAAATTACTACAACAATATGTATTGAATTAAAAATAAAATTAAAAAGCATTTATCTATATTTCAAAAATTATCTCGTAAATTAATATCTTACTTGACTTTCAAATAACAATGAAATCAACACGATTATAGTGAACATAGCAAGTCAGCAAAAGTGACATGCGTTCAATGTTAGGTTATGAGTAGAAATGCAATTTAATACAAAACTAGTTAAAAAAAACATTATTATCTGCGATGAATAGATTGCTTTCGAATATATAATATGATATTATTTTGAACTAAAGTCAAATTTGGCATAAAAACACGTTTTAAAGTGATTTTTTTATGAAAAAATGATCGGACTACATTAGCACGCCCGCCTCTCCCGGCTGGCGCGCGGATTGTGATCTGCAAACTGCATAATTTTTTGACAAATTTCATACTACAGAATTTTTATTTTTAAATATTAATTAACGTGTTTTTTATAAAAAATTAGCTTTTTAATAGTGAATGAAGACTCAAAGTGCGAATATAGATATAATATATCGTTTAAAATCATCTTTTTATATGAATAAACAACATTTGAAAATGACCAAAAATCGTAAATATTTAAGCATGTTTGAAAAATGAAATCTTTTTTAATATTGAATATTTCTTAATTTCCTACGTACAGATTCTAGATACAGTCGAACTCGGTTATAACGAACGCGACGGGACCAACTAAATTTGCTCCTTATAGCCGGGATTCACTTTTTTCACATTTTTTTTTGATTGTGTGATGTTATTTTCAAGAGCAGCTAAATAAACATCCTTATCTTTCCAGAGTGATGAAACTGTAGAAGACGATTGTGAAAACTTTTTACAGACTTTTTGACGCCGATAATTTCGACTTTTTCGCGAACTTAGAGACACTTTCGTTTGTTAGTGAACATGTTTCCAATAGAACAAGTCGCGTTTAAGTGATTAGGCTTTTAAATGCTAATACAGTAAACTGCATAAAATAAACTGTCACCATAAACATTTTGGAAACCCCCAATAATCGGAGTTATATGACCAGTGTTCTCGACCTTCAGTAAACTATTGCTTGCCTGCGCACGTGGGACACAAGTTTGTGTACATCATAAAATGAACCCTAATTAAGTGCGAGCCGCTTTAAAAGCAAAGTGAAAAAGTTCATTGTTATGAGTACGTATTTGTCTTTTTTTCTGTAACCCAAGCAGATTTGTTTGCAGAGTTTCTAAAATTTGCTCCGTATATCCGGGAATCGCCCTCCTTATAGCCGAGACCGATTGTATGGGAATACGCGCAAATCAAAATGAATTCACAGTTTTTCTCATTATAGCCGGGATCTCCTTATATCCGAGCTCGTTATAACCGAGTTCGACTGTAATTAAGTAAACTTTATACTTATAAAAAAACATATTATGCTTACATAGAAATTTTAAACGAACCACTCTACGCCCGGGGAACATTAAAAAGGTTTTTTTTGCCGCGGCCTGTGGATTAATGCCTATATTTTTCTTAATTATTGTAAATAATGTTTAGTTTATTACTTTTATATAAGAATAAAGGTTTTATCTAAGTTATCGCCCTAAAAAAAATTGCAATCTATCATATACATTCTGATATAAATGAATAATAAATACCCACATTTTCATAAAAAAACGCCAAAATATGCATTTGCAGTGAATGTACCGCCTTAATGGAATTAAAATATACATATATCAAAACTAACAAACCAGTGTAAAATCCGTTAATAAATAACAGAGAAAATATTAAAGTTAGTATTTTATTTAACGCAGAATGATTGACCTCCAACTCGCCTGTAACGTCATGCGCCCCGCATAGCCGGGTGTCGGAGCACAAACCACGATGTACAGCGGGTACGAGACGACGTCACCGACTCTACCGGGTGGAGCAAAATCATTCATGCAAAACAAATTTAAAATCCTATAAGTTTGTTAGTTTTTGAGATATCTCAATTTTGCTTTCAGAATTTTGTTCAATTTTACTCAAATTTTCATTTCCTTCGTTGAAAATAATAGGAAACTTCTCCATTGAAACAACCACTGCCATTGAATAGGTAATTTTTAAATAACTTGCGCTAGTCGCTCAACAATCTTAGGAGGAAAAAGTCAGGCATGCACTGTACTGTACATGAGGCATGTAAAAGTTATGTTATCGCATAATGCGATTTGGGAAAATGGTAAAATATTTTATTATTTCATTCTGCACAATCAAGTGGGTTAGTCCGAAGTCTGTGTAAAAATACAGCATTCACCAAAAACCTTTAATGTTCAAGTCTTCTTTGCTGTGTGATACTCTGAATAATTTGTAAGTTTAAGTGAGTAAGCTTTGTGGAATGCAATCTATTTTATTAAAGCATTCAAGGGTTCACAAACCAGTTGATGTTTAGTTTACTTTAGATGTTTGTGATCTGTAGATGTTTGAAAATTTGATAAAATGTCTGAAAGTCCATGAGAAATTCTGCATCAATTTTAGCTACATGGTATCATTCATTTGGCAAAAAGCCATAAAGACTCGAAATATTTCAAGATGATTTTTGGTTGAATACAGTATGTAATCGGAAAACATGACAGCTTATTTATTAACTCTACCACTGTTTAAACAAAAATGTTAACGGACAATGAGCGCTGTCCAGACATAGATATTCAAAATTCACTGTTCTTATGTGTATTTGTATTAGACTGTAGTAAGGTCAACTTGTAGGTAAGGCCGTGATAAAGTACAAGAACATTTGAAGATCAGCGTGCCAAATACATCCTTTGCTAAGCTGTGAAGAACTGTACACATACAGGGTTATTTGTAAAACATTAATAACCTCGCAGGGCTATATTCCTGCCTTGATTATGAGTCGAAAATGTTCAAGCTATTATGACCTAATATCAATAGTTAAGGAGATATGCGACATCAAAGTTTGCATTTTTTTTTTCAATATTTCTGATTTATTTTTAGTAAAACGTTGGACTATCATTACAGTAACTCATATCGATTACGAAATATTTATTCGTTTCAAAGTTAAATAAAATGATATAAACCCTGAAAAATTCCAATTGGAATGTTTTCCATTTTTATTTTTTATTTTTTTTAATTTTAAGGTTTTTATTTTTTTATTTGACTTGTATTAGAGGGAATGAATATTTCATATTCTATATAAGTTACTGTAATGATAGTCCAACGTTTCACAAAAAAATAGTCAGAAATATTGAAAAAAAAAAATGCAAACTTGGATGTCGCATATCTCCATAACTATTGATATTAGGTCGTGATAGCTTGAACATTTTCGACTCATAATCAAGGCGGAATATAATGCTGCGAGGTTATTAATGTTTTCCAAATAACCCTGTATATCCATCGCTGGCCTGAACACAGTTATTAAGGATTCCAAATTATTTCATACATATATTTAGCAAGTTTCAGTTAAAAATATAAAACAACTTACATAGCAATGACAACCTCGGAGATAATCTCTTCAAATTTTTTTTGATGATCGCCATTAACCAGCTGGTTTCCTTCAATGGGTATCACTTTCATAACAATTGGGTTGGTGGGGTCATCCTCATTCTTGTAGAGAAACACTTCCCCATACACTCCCTCTCCAATCTTGCAGCACTTTTGCAATTTTCTATAAAAAAAATATTATTTAGTAACAGGAATAAATTGACACGAAAGAAGCCTAATAAATTTACACAAAGAAGATTCATTAAGCTAATACTGGCATAACACGACTCAGTATGTTTATACACAATGACAAATAATATGGGTGTGAAATCCACTTAGGAAATTTAAAGAAGAGAATATAAAAGGTTGGCATTTACTAAATAAAGTTATATGGTTTTTATGACTTCAGTGATAAAAAAGGTGTCTGTAAAAATGTTAGACTCTTACTAATTGGACCAAGCTAAAAATTGCCTATGAAAAAAGGATTAATTCAAATGACTGCTAGCGAGATTCAAACTTCTGACCATAGTCGTCAAAGATGGGCATCGCAACTACTTATGAACAACGAGACAAATATTTCTAAATCAGTCAGCCTTTTCCAAAGCATTTTCTTTTTGCAATGGTGGCTCAAAAAGCATTGTGCGCAACTTATAAAAGATGTACTATAAATTTATAAACATCCGGACCACAGATACCGGCCTGAAACTTAACTTATGTGGTACCCAACACTACGAGGTATTTGCTGTTTTATTAATGTATGGGCAAATCTTCGACACAGTATTACTAGTAGAACATACATGGAATTCTGGCGACATAATTTAATTTCGTTATATCCATTACATCAGCACTTATGATGGCCGCTGAAATGTAGCCTGAAATATTGGCTACAACAAAGAACGACCCGTGACAGAATAACCCTGAAGAAATATTATTATTTGAGAGCCTAGGAGTGTATAGTTATATCAGTAATGTTACTTTAAGAGAGCTTTTAAGTAATTAAAATCATTTTATTCAAGGTGCTATGATGAACATAGCAGTGATTAAGGATTTTCAATTAAATACACTTCATGACTTTTTCAATTAAGATTGAACACACATTTTAACAAATTAATGTTAATAACTACTGTGGGAAACAATGATAAATGGATGGCATTGGAAAATGAATGAATATTTAATAGCAACAAATAATTTTTGAAAAAATTGGTGAATTATACTAACTCAAGAACAGCATTAATTCAGGGATTTATTACTCACTTTAACTTAGCAGAGTAGTTAACCTTTCCCTTATGGTGCTAAAATAAAAATGCACATTCCGGTGCTGTGTAATCAATACACAATAAAAAATTAGCAATTTGAAATCGAAAAAATAAAAACATTCATAGCTAACTCCTTAAATTAATTATAATTGAGGTCAAAAATGATAATAATTGAGGTTTATTTGCTGAAAACGTGAAAAAACCTTCTGGCAACGGAATGGGCCGCACAACCACAAGGAATGGGCCGCACAACCACTCTGGATGAATGCTCGAGAGCTACTACCGGGAACTGCGAATGGCAAAACACGACTAAGAACACTGAGTCTCTATTTCTCGCACTTCCTTATAGCGAAGAAGGCAAGAGTGAAATGCGAATATAGTGTCGCGCTTCCCGCACACTCTTCACGTATCGTTGTGTCTTACAGCGCTGTTTATACGCTGCACACTGGCACACACGTTTGATTGTATTGGTGAATTTATTTCCGATTTTCACAAAATAGCTCTGATGTACCTGATAAATTCTGATAATTATCAATATTATTTTTTATTTCAATGTGTAAATATATTATGGAGGAATACCTAAAATCTTAACCTGGTATTTATTATATTTATAGAGATATTATAGGTTATTAGAAGCTATGTATAGTAGTTACGCATCACAGGGAAGAGAGGGTTAAACAAGAAAAATAATGAAGAATTAAAAAAATACAGATATGTACTACATTTAGGAACTAGAGATCGGCACCAAAATTAATCACCAAGGTGTGATCGATGTGACACTATTTAAAAATAATAAACATATATTATAAATAATAAAAATATTCTTATTATTAACATTTAGCTATTTAACGCTAACTGAAGAAATATAATAGTAACAATAATATCAATAAATGTAATGACTAGAAGAAAATCAGAGTAATTTGACCACTGCTGGCTCTCTGTAATTTCACCAATTGGAAAAAGTTAGAAATGTTCAACAGACACCAATTTTATTCATTTTTTTCTAGCGTAATAAAGGGCACTAGCAGCTTAACCGGTTGGGTGCCAGAGCGCATATCAGCGCTCCCTAGACACGTATGCGAATTCAGCCTATTTTACCTACGTTTATGGGTTTTTAGAGCTTATAATTGGTTATATCTCAAGTTTTTGAATGAACGAACGAGTTCTATTTGTCAAGTAACCTCATTTGCCGCACAAAAAATTATTCCAAATGTCGTCTTCGAACCGCGCATTAATTGTGTTATTTATCTGTTAAAAAAGCATTATTTTTAAATAAAAAAATTTAAAAATGAATTATTTTTATATTCGTTGATATATTTAGAACGAAATATAATATCTTTAGTGTTATTGCTTCCGTGGTTTTATTCGATAAACATGTGCGTACATTTCTGATAGTAAATTTCGTTACTTATTTTCATAATTAAGGAATAAGTAATTATTGTACAAGTTATTACTGAAGTATGTATATTAAGAAACCAGAAACTGCAACTTCTTAGCGATTATTGTTGATTTTTACATGAATATAACCATCTCAAAAAAGAGTCTAAAAACAGCAATCGTGCGCGAAATTGCGTAGAATCCGACCGGTTGATAACTACCCTCAACTAAGGTAATAAGGTAAATAACTACCCTTAATTATTTACATTCTCAAATTTCATGTAATTTATGTGATTATTTAAGTTTTCATACAATATGTATTGTGGCACACTATCTATGAAAATAAATAAAAACATATAATTGACCAAACACATTTCTAAACAAAATGCGTATGTAGATATATATATATACAGTACCTAACTAGTGCGCAAAAATTCAATAATAAATAAATGCACATACATTATCTTTACTTGTACTAATTGATAAATATATTGGTATTAGCTTTTTTTAAATTTTGATTTTAATTTCTGTTGTTGCTCTATTGATATTTTTAATTGTGAAATGTCAAATGTTACACATCATATGCGACTACTGTAAGGCTCGCTCTTTTTTTAAAATTTGAATCTGATGCTTTGAGGCATTAAACTGAACTGAACTTCTGTAAGCACACATAGTAGAATAGATAAAAACTTAATTTTAACACACTACAGATACAGGACTGCACTTACTTGTCAGGATAACACTCATCAAATGGTAACGGATGGGTCTGATTGCATCGTCTCAGTACCACGTCTCTGGCATTTAGGGCAGACCAATCGGATTCCGAGTGGTCGTCGTCTAGAAGTCCACTGTTACGGGTAGCCTTGGAGATTGCAAGTCTCGATAGGTTGATTGCCGTATCATTACAAGCGTCGGATAATAATTCTATAAAAACAAAAAAGGTTTTTAAAAATACCTTTTATAAAACGGCTTTTTTTTCTATTTTCACTTGAAACCTTTGAACAAAGTGGAAAATAAGCCGTCGATACACATAAAAGTCGCACCTACCCGTAAACAATAAACGGGGGTAAACTAAATTCGGTCACGGCCGAATTAATAGGGCCGTATGCCCAAAACGAAAACGTCAGCCTTGAATCGAAAAAAAATTGTAATCATTCACAGGAAATATTAGAAAATGAATAGCAAACATAATATTTACCTTCACAGAACAAAGGCAGATACATGCACTTGGCTTCCCTGACTTGTGAACGAAAACAGCGGTTTGTAAAGCAATTATCCCGTTACGGGGGATAGCTTGCTATGGCTGACGGCAAAACTTTCACAACAAATAATCAAACAAGTCACAGTCTTCACTTCAAATCGAAAAAGGTATATAAATGTGTAGCACTCAAATAGTCCTAATAAAGTTTCTAAACACACGGGAAATGCAAAAGCAACTTGAATTTATCAAACACGTTTCGGAAATAAGCCCAACGCGTCACCTTTCCTTTGTCCGTAATTCCGTAATGACGCCAAACAGTGATACCAGTTGAAATAAATACACGACCAACGGAAAAATATGCAAAAAAACTGTTAGCTAAGCAACAAAATTCTTAAAAAATCTCAATAAAATAGTACTCACATAAAAATAAATAAAATTTGATGCTCAATAAAAAATTTGGCCATAATTATGTTAGAGTTCTCTTGAGTTATGATCGAACACAATTATCAAAAGATACGAAAACTAATTTATGGCAACACTCGAGGAGACGTCATTGACTTCCGGAAATTTCAATGACGTATATTCTTCTGTAGAATCTAGCATTTCCTGGTATTCTGGTATTCTCCGGTATCGCATGAAAAAAGTAAGTTGCCAGGCAAACTGTTAAAACAAATTCGCGTTTTATGGATCAAATTACGATTCTTTAGAAAATAATTTTTTATTGAGAAATTCAAAACGCGTAACTTTATTTGTACTTTGCATATTTTGAGTGACAATTTACTTTGGTTTAAAATTAATAATGTTACTGTTTTACAGTAAATTTTCTAATACACTATATTTTAATATACTATAGTTATTTGAAAATATTGTTTATTAAAAAGTATATTTGATATAATAGTAAGTGTACCCACCTGTGAATGTAAAATTCATTAAATTTCATGAGGACATTAATAATTGAAGGATTTATTTATTTTTGAAGTAGAATTCGAATGATATATCTCTGATAATTATATATCTTTCTTATTAATTTCGATGAACAGATAACATGTTTTAATTTTATTATAAATATTTTTAATATTTTTATAGACACCTGGCAGCACAAGGCTATGTGTGAAGGTGATTTGTACTTTCCTGAATGGATGCGTCATATCTTTCCGAAATCGCTGGTGATTATCGAAATAAGATAAAACTTGGAAAATATATTAATCATAATACATAACTACAAAAGACAAAAACAAAAATCTGGATATTTACCCGTTCCGTGCCCACAACATTTATGTATAGACGACAGAGGCACAATTGCGATGTGGGCCTGGAATGGGTTTTAAAAACAAATGTAGGTAGGATCCAAATTTTGGACCGTTAAGATGCGTTTTGAATATCCAATGTCAGGATAGAATATATGCTTGGAAAGAAAAGGAGACAAACTACATCAACAGATGATATCAAGGGTTTATAAATCACGCTGCATCTCATTGCAATACATAAATTCATTTTATTGTCTTTGCAACATAACTTTAAATATAAAATACATAAATCAGACAAATCTCCAAAATTTGAAACAAGATTTGCAAACCAATATATTTTACACAATGTAATAAGTGAAGAGAGCAAACATCTGTAGGTACCTGTGCAGGTTCTGTTAAATCTTAAATTATTTAAATGAACCAAACTTTGTACTACACATATAGCTGAGTATTATATATTTAACAACATATTATTTACACCTATTGATGAGAAGGTTTGTACCTTTCGAGACTAGTAATTAAAATAATAGTCAGTTTTGTTTGCTTTATTAAAATAATCAAGTTTCACCACAAAGTAATTGCCCTGTCAATGAACAATAAATATTATAATGAACAACTTAATTTTATTTATTTTTAATTCAAATTTACTTTTAATTTAATTTAATTTAAACTATTAGAAAGTAATCAGCTGTCACCATTCCACATATCCGTTCCTATCTCGGCTACAAAATTTTTGTTGATTTATGAAAATCAAAACATTTTTAGACTGTAATGATAACCAAATTCATCCTCAGATTATAAAAAACTAACCCATAAAAACCAAGTTTTTATTATACTCCCTTTCTCATTGAATCAGGTTTCGTGCCTACTGCACGCATCAGGGTCATTACAAAAAACCATTAAAATTTCGAAAAATTCTAAACTATACTATAATTACTAAAAATTTTTCAAACGAAAATTTGTTAGATCATTTTTATCGTCGCCACGAGTCTGCCTGCAAAGTTTCAGCTCGATTGGATCACGGGAAAAGGGTTAAAAATCGATCCAAAGTTTTTCCAGCAGATAACAAACCGCAGATGCTACGAGTTAAAAGAAAGGGAGTAAAAGTATACCAATGTAATAAAGGTAGGATTAATGGACAGAATTAAATTTTGAGCCGTATCTAGAAAATGGACTTTGGCACAGACGTTACAACAATGAGCTTTATAGACTGTTTAAGGAGTCAAGCATCACAAAATTTATAAAATTGAGAAGACTTCGGTGGCTGGGATATGTGGAGAGAATGACCGAGCAACAAGTACCGAAGTCCCTGCTGAATTCAAAACCGATAAGCTAAAGGAGCTTAGGAAGGCCAAAATTAAGATGGAGCGACAATGTTCCCAAAGACATTATCTGCCTTGGAGATTCTGAACTGGAGAGAACTGGCATAAAACCGAGATGAGTGGAGGAAGACTCTTGAGGAAGCCAAGACCCACCAGGGTAGAGCCAAAAGTGATGATGATACAGAACAGAACTATTGAAAATATTATGTAAAACATTCTTCTTCTATCAAATGTTTGCAACCATTTGTGGCATGCTGATTCATGCACCAGATGTACAATATCAGGGCATTTGGGCCATTGAGTCACCTTCTGGGGTTACAAAGCCAAGTTACTTAATCATTTCAGTGTGGTCTTGGAGCATGCGGTGCGCTATTCGGTACCCAAGTATTAAGTTAATGTTAAGCAAAATGTGTAAGCTCATTTAATTTATTTTTAAAAAGCATTTTACATGAAAAATTTATTTAAATTCTAAAAGAAGCTGGGATTGATGATAAGGGTATCTGAATTGGCATCAATGAAGGTAGAAGCAAATCAAATAGACTATGGCATAGATAGAATTTGTCTAGAAAGAACAGACAAAATAGTCTACCTGGGATGCAGACTAAATTAAATCTGGGACCCTTGTGTGGAAATTAAATGTAGCATAGAAGCAAGCCCGAGCTGCATTTTGACGCGTGAAGAAGATATTGTGCAGCCATGATCTAAACCAGTGGTGGCGAACCTAGACTATGCGTGCCACAGATGGCACGAACAATACTTTTGCCGGAACGTGAACAATTTCGATCGATCGATCAAACGATCCGCACTTCTATGCCCGCGTGCATTTTTTCAAAATTCAATTCAAAGTTCAAAATCCCTTTGTGTGTATTCTTACTGTACGAATGAAGGTTCTCAATCAATCAGAATGGTGTAAAAAAATTAAAATTTATTCTTGGAATGAATTAAAAGTAACCCATTTTTTCTATGATCGATGCAAAAGGTGTGCGACTTAAGTTGTTGTTTATTGTGTATTTTTATTATTCTGCAGTAGTTTGAAATTCTTTTTCTTTTTCTTACATCTTTTTATTACTCTACATAAAAGACTTTTTCAAAAATGACATAAATCTTTGAATAAATTCACATAAAAGACACTGAGAAGTGTCCATTGGTAATGCGTGAGTCTTGTTTTCAGTTATTGTTATCTCATTATTTCCCTTTTGTAGCGAATCATATATCGTATGAAAGACTTTGTTTCGTAGATTACCATTTTGGAAAGTTATCTTTTCAATAAATCTTGGTTCACTCTAAATTTGTGTTCAAATCACCTTGCCTCATTGAGCGGATCCGCGCTTGGATTGATGCTCATTTTCAAATATGTTTTTTATTCAGTTTATTGATATTATATTATATTGTTTTTGTACCTTCGGCTGTAAAATCTATCAAAATATGAAATAAAACAAAACAAAACTCCAATGTAAGTTCAGTATTTCATTTTATAATCATTGTCCTTGGGAAAGGCAATACTTAGTATGACATGTCGAAAGAAATTGTTATAGTATAAAAATGTAGAGTGATAATGTGATAATAAAACAAGTACTTATAAAAACCTTAGTTAGATATCCTTAAGAATTTTTTTTTAATCAGTGGCATCTAATTAAATAAAAAGCACGAATTTTAATATTAAAAAAAAAAACGCTTTCATGTATTATTTAGCGCGGCAGACAACGTAAACATCATTTTCCGCGTGGCGACACACCAAGGGTTAATTAATAACTAATAAAGTATGACACGGTCCTCACATCATGTTTCTAAGTAAAAAAACTAATTACAGCGTAATTGATAATTGCATTTATCAAAGTAAAAAAAACACTCGGCAAGTCAGTGAGTCGATAAATAATATTTGTGAATTTTTGGCATGTGCACATAAAAAGATTCGCCATCACTGACCTAAACAAAAATTTATAAATGAGAATGATAGAATGTACTAAGTGTTTCCTGTACTTTTATGCGACTTAAATTATTTGAGATATGGATCTCCAGGCGGCTTCTAAAAATAAGCTGGACTGATGATAATATAATGATCTGGATGATGATGATGATGCAAAAAGGGAGAATAAATCGTTAAAACAATAAAAATTCAGGTATTGCAATATTTTGGCCGTATCATGAGGCATCCAGAGAAGTGACAGATTCTGCATCTCATCATTCAAGACAAAATTACCAGCAGATAAGTTGTGAAAGACATCCTGGATGTGACATACACAGTTATCGATGTTTATAATTGACGGCATAAACAATGGCTGAAAGCCGCTTCTTCTTTCTGTGCCCTATACATCCAATGGATGTTGGGTATCATTACTTTATATACTCTGGCCTGAAATAGCTCTGTTATTAGACTGCATAACAGTCCAACTACTTTGGGTTGCTGCGAGCAAGATAATTCCCAAACGTTCGATAACTAGACAAGCACTAGAAGAAGTGACAAAGGCAAAAGCTTAAAAAATATCTTACAGATCTTATATTTAGTGATCATTGCATTTTCTTGCAAAGTGATAAAAGTTAACTTTAAGGGCCTATTTTTGTTTCAATCATTATATATTCTATAAAGTTTAAATAAATAAAAAAACAGGCAACATAGTACAAGTAATTTTACATAAAAGTATCACAAAATTTTTGAAAGTGAAACATTAACAATATTACTTTTTGATTAAATTATATGTAGTGTTGTCTGAAAGTATGATACAGTACCTCCGGTTTCAAAATGATTAAGGTCAAATATTAACCACCCAAATGCTATATGATCTTTATTTAATTTTATTAAGTATATATTATAATTATCAATCGCTTGGGATGTTCCATTAGAATTTTTATTGAAGAACCGCAAGAAGAAGAAAAAAATATGACTTATGTATTAATCTTGTAAAATAATTTTTTTTAAATATATCATTTGACTACAATAATATGTTGGAACTTACCCTCATCAGAGTAATTGGACGATAGGGAAACATCTAAACGAGAGCCATTTGGTCGGAGAGTCGATTCCTGAAAAAATGTATGTAGTTAAAAAATAGTTAAATATTTTGAGTAGCTTGTTGGTGTAGTAATCATGATGCTAGCCTAGTGATCTGGTGGTCGGTGATTCGAGCCCAATTCCAGGACACCAGCAAGTTATCCCCACAAGCGTTTAGCTTATTTTGAAATAGTAAGACTATAGATGCGACACGTATTCCGTGTTCGCGTCTCTAATAAAAGAAAATTTCATTAAATTTTTTAATTAAAACGCAATACATTTCCATTCTTCCGTAATGCTACAATCATTTATAATTTTTGTAATTTTCTACAAGACAGGTTGCAATGTGTTTCTGTGTGCAGGCTTGGTAATGTGTTTCTCATGGAAGATGTCCATTTACCCAAAGACATTATGTTAGCTTTGCAATATCAAGGGGTTTCTTCACAGTGGTCAGCATCTACTCTTTGAGGATGTCTACAAATGAGTCATGAAGACATTCCACATTACAGATTTGTGGGAAGATTCTGCCCAGCGACTGATGAGCATGGCAGTAGATGTTGAAGATGGATAAAGAAACCCACAATAAAGAATGAACAAGCAATATTAAAATAAAGCGAGAGCAAACAAAGAGTCTGCAGGAACATCCTGCTCATAATTCTACTGCGGGAAGCGTGGTCAGCCACAACCAATCAAAATATCCACTTCAGTTGAACCTAAATCATCTCAAATGGAAGACGCCAACAATCATTTACCATGCATTTTAATAATAATCAGAATGATAACATAAATATGCACTTCACATAAAAATACATAATTGTACAACCATAATACAAGATGAAAAAACAATACTTTTTAGGAGCTCAAACACTTGTCAACCTTTTTTTATGCACAGAAAAAAACATAATATAATTTATTTTCTTTACATTTTGTATAAAAATAAATTGTTTTAGAAAAGACAGATTTTAGCAAAACTAGAATACATATACATACTTTATAAATGTCACATATTCAATTTTTTTTTTCAATACATATTTTTAATAACCATTTGACCGCTATGGATAGCTACGAATCAAGGCACACTGACGAACTAAGCTTGCTTCAGAACCAAATGAAATAATGAATTTAGAGAGAAAAAAATTATGATTTTGTTTTCAAAATAAGGAATTGTTTATTATTATAGGCTAACAATGTAATCTTCTTACTTACTTCAACAATTGTAACTGAATGCATCCGAGTATTAGACAATGTATCATGGAAAGCCTGTGAATAGTCAGCATATGAGTTTCTATGACCTAAAAAATATATGAATTTTCATTAGAAGTGCTACTTGGAAAACTGCGTTTAAGATTCAGTATATAACTGAATAATAAATCAAAGCAAAGACGAAGTATATAACTGAATAATAAATAACTTTTGAGATGTATTACCATTTACATAATAATTGCTATGTTTCTTTAAACAATGGTTAAAATATTATTGCACTCTGGCTGAGTGTGAGGGCGACTTTGATATTACAGATACAAAAACAACATTTTTAGTTCATATATGTTGTATAAATGACTTTTTTGCTGGGTTTGATATTACACACACAACACGTATATAATACGGAGGATTATTTTAATATATGGAGGATTAATTTAATGAGGCAGGTCACTCAACTATTCTGTGAAAAGTCAGCTGTTTAATGTTTGATACAAATTTTGTAAATATTAAAAGTTTGCAAATTGAAATTATTCCTTTCTTGATTCTGATTTAAATAAATCTACGATATCAAAGTATGTATAGAGATGCAGATAACTGATGTTTAATGTTTTTACATCAATATGTATTGTTGAATTTATTTTTAAAATAATTTATTTAATAATCTTTTTACCTACTGAAATACTTGAAATGAATACTGTCAAAAAATAAGAAATAAAATACACAAAGGTAAAGTGGAAATGAACATTTTTTAAAGAGAAAAATACACACCTTCCCTGGTTTGGAGATCTAACAAGTGTGCAACACTTTTCCTATATTTTCTACCTTTAGGATGCGGATTCTGCTGTATTGTTGTGTTACAGTAATCTAATGTGTTATCCAGAGTCATATTAGATCTGTTCATATTTCTAAGAATATGCAAAGATCTTTCCCATCGTTTTCCAGGTTCTAGAACTATAGACGGTCTTGAGTAAGATTCTTCATTATTGTACAGAGTTTCTCGTTTATTGAGCATTACACCACACCTTCCTTCCACCAAAGATCCTAATTGATCTCTTTCTTGTTTCACCACATCCATCATATTGTTTTGTGAATTTTGAGTGGTATTTAAATGTGTTGAATTTTCTAACATGCTATATTTACGAGACAGAGCAGCGTTACGACGTTCCGTTACAAATGGGTTGATCGCTGTGCTTTTCATGATAGAGTCACATCTTTCTTTTGAAGTACCAGGTGAAGTTTCATCTTCTTGGAAGCGTTTTGAATCAAAAGTTTTATTTTCGCTATCTGATTGCAATTTGATCTTCCCGTCCCCAGCAACTTCTGTTTTTTCATTTTCTGAATTATATGTTGACTTCTTTTTATCAAACGAAATACTTTTGAGAGTCTTACGTTTTTGTATTTTATATCTATTTGAATTGGTTCTATAAACAGTCTTTTTATTTCGCAATACAATTGGAGAATCCACAATTTTCGTAGTAAAACTTTCGGATAATCTAACTTCAGTCTTTACATTCTCTTTGAGTATATCTGAAGACCCATTCGATATATCAGCTAACTGGGAATCACTAGAATCGTATGTATTTGACATGGCTTTCAATTCCGATATATTTTTACTTTTTACATAAGATATTCTGCTATGGCTCTGATGAGTTGGTTTCTTCTCAACGCTTAAGTTGATTTCAGGCTCTTCATCTGAAGTAACTGAATCAGAATGAAACCATTTATTTTCATCTCTTGGTAATTCGATATTAAATTTATTATAACAGTGAGGTTTTAATTGATTTAATATAACTATCGGAACTTTCGCTAACTTGGAATCATTCATTAAATTGTATTCTATAGAGTCAGAAGATTTATTGCCAATTATATCATGGTTAGAGTCATAAGAACTTGAATCATACATTTTGTCTTGAATTATTGATTTTGAACTTGTGTGACATTTTTTTTTATTGCTGATTGAGTCTGTTCTAGCCTCTTCACTTTCTGAACCAGAGGTGAGCGAATCTTTTTCACGCATGTCAGCAAATTTATAGTAAAGAGGATTTAATTGGCTTAAAACTACTATTGGTACTTTTGCCAACTTGGAATCGTCAAGTAAATCGTACTCTGCCGAATCAGATGATTGTTTATCAATGGCATATTGTTTGGAATCACAGAGAAAAGAACTATTATTGCTTTGAGTTATGTCAATCGAGTTAGCATGCAATAGCATAGCAGAATGAGCATGACTAGAAGTTCTGCTGTCAGGGAATAAATTTTCATCGTCATTTTCTGCTTTTTGAGATACTGAATGATTTTTTTTTTCTGGTGAAACATTATTTTTTTCTGGTAATTGTGCGAACCTATCAAACTTATTAGGACTTTTTGAAGATAAATTACAATCCGCACTTGAATCAAACAGGACAGGACTGCCTTTTCGGGAGACTTCTGGCGATGAGAAACCAAAAAACAATGATTCTGATCCATCCATTTCACTTTCACACGGAAAACCAAGAAAAAAAGGGTCTTTATCTATTCTGCTTTCCCATGGAAAACCAAGAAAAACAGAATCTTTATCCGTTTTGCTTTCACATGGAAAACCAACTGAGTCTTCTTTGAGATTTTTTAATGTAGTCAATGAACCCTTTAGAGAAGCAGAAACTTCATCATTTGTAATTGGTTCAAGTTGTTCTATTTCAACAGCAGCTTCATCAGCAGTATTATTAACCTCTATATGATTAAATTTATTTATTTCCGAACCTATGGAATGTGATTTTGTTTCATTTTCTCCATCTACCGGTATATTACTGCCATTACTATTATTTATTACTGGCGGTAGAGGTGGAAAGTCTTCTTCCCTTTTTTTTAATAGATTCCTAATGTTTAAACTGTTCCCACAATGTTCTTCCAGGGAATTTTCTGAGTTGGAAATAGCAGATAAATCATTACCTTGGGCGCAAAAAGGTTCAGTCAGTTTTCCGTAGGGGGTACTAGATTGAGGAACATTTTTTTTTTGCGGGGTATGCAAATTATTACACACTTGTTTTAATACATTTTTATTTAAAATTGGGGAATATAATTGCAAGTCCCCAAATGATTTTTGTTGCAAATCCGTATGGTCAATTTTGTCGAAATTTTTCAAGGAAAGTTCTGTAAAATTATCAATATTTTCTTTTCCAAATAGGCCTGAAATATTTATCTTGTTTAAAAATTGTTGTGATAAATTATTTTGTTTATTTTTTTTGTTTTCAATAATAAATTCGTGATCGATTATGCTCTGAGAATTGTCATTTGTAGATTTTAACTGCAAGATATTTGGCTTCTTTTTAGTTTTTACTTTCTTCTTCTTCTTCTTTTTTTCAGAAAATTTCAAACCTGTAAATCAGGAAAGAATATTATTACAGTTTGTAGGTACAATAGATACTAAAAGAATTCACATTATTTTTTTAAGGTAAGAATAAACTTGGGAGTCAACTTTTGTGGTTGATCTTGCTAAATATTTTTAACGTCTTTAACATTTTTAACATCCCAAATATAAATCAAATCTATAAAAAATTTGCGATACTTCAAATTCACTAAATGTATATCAATAAGAGTACATTTGGATATTTTAGTAATAGACCGAGATCAGCTGGAAAATTTTTCATACCTAAATGTAATACTAGCACAGCCCAACACCATTTCTCCTAAGAAGGAATATCATTCTTTAATGCTCTTCCCAAAAAATTAGAGAAAATTCAAAACTAAATTGAAAAATCTACAAAAAAACCATCACAATAACGCAAAAAAATCTTACCAAAATAAAATCAATATATACATACTTTTAAATGTTATTACAATACCTTCTTAATTATTAATTTTTATAACTTAATTTAACGTTTCCTTGTGTATATGAATCTTATTTACTTAATCTAACGTCTTATATTTTTGTCTTCTTGTATTGTTTATATCTTACTTACACTTAATTTAACGTTTCTTTGTCTATATCTTACTTATTTAATCTAATGTCTTACGCTAACGATTACATTAACAATAGATATATACATATATGACAATGCCCCCACTTTTAAACACGAGAATTGATTCTCATTTAAAAGTGGGTAAGCGTGTAATATAAATGTGTATTAATTATATTATATTGAATACACTCTTAATTTGTACATTTACCAAATAAACTTAATAAAAAATTAAAAAATGTTTTTAAATACACAAATATATTTTTTAATTGTGCATTTTCATCATGCATTTACAGAAAGAAATTTTATTTATTTTATTAATTCATTTTAGTTGGCTGTTGCCAAAATATTTCATACAAAAAAAATCATAAAAATTTTGATGCTAACTATTAACTAAAGGATTGCTTCTGATGTTTCTGATATTTTTAAAAACTGTATTAAAAAATCACCTACCATCCTGCAATAGTTATATCACTTGTTCATGTTACGTTGACATAGATTATCAAGTACCACCATTGTTTTCCAAACAGCACACAATAATATTTGCAATAAGAAAATTAACATACTGGGTTCGAAAGCTCGGTGAGTGGATTCCTTCACAGGCGAACAGGACGAGCTATCTGTAGTCATGTTTAATCGGGCGAGTGATTTTGGGTGCAAATTACTCCCACCTTCTGATAACAGTTTTTGAAATGGGTCTTCATTTTCCACACTAAAACAAAATAAATAATAGCATTTTTCAATAATCCAATGTACACAATCATCTGTCATAGACATGGATGTATCACTGACATCTAGTGACATTTATTAGGATAACAGTCTTGCAAAGAACATATTATATGTGAGTCGTATATTTCCAGACACCGCTAACTCCATGCCAACGCAATTTACAGCAAGTCAAGTAATTATACCTTATTGTGTGAGATATTATTACCTATACCGTTAGTTTTTCTAGAAAGTTTGTTTATAAATATATTATTAACAAACTTTATAGAAAAATTAACAGTGTAGGTAATAACATCTCACACAATAAGGTATAATTAATTGACCTGCTGTAAATTGCTTTGGTATGGAGTTAGCGGTGTCTGGAAATATACAACTCATGTATATTGTGCTAATTCAGATACACTTTGTATTCTAATATTGAATCGGATACACAAGCTAAGATATACATTTTCATAAGGATTATTTTCAGAGATGATAATTTAAAAAAATAACTCCAATTATAGTTTAGCCATGTTATTTAATGAATTAAGTATCAACTTAGTACAAGAAAGTTGGGGAAGTATTTTTTGTTGTTGTTTAACCGATTAAGTGCTGAGAAGCGCCATCGTGCTTCTCCTGCATCCTCTCTAAAATTGCAGGAAGCGCGACGGCGCTGAAAACACATGATTTTCGTCAGTGTATTTTCACGCGCAATTTTGATGGGTTAAAAACATAAGCTTCGCGAGTGTCGGCAAATTTTATATTTTTAATCAAATTTATTGTTCATCTGTAACCATGATTTTTTCCTATTGTACTAGAAATGAAAGAAAATGGCTCAGCACTAAAATGATTAAATCATTGATCAACATTATTTATTTACTTTTGATTTTAGTCACTATAAAAATATATATTTTTATATCATTATAACTAATATAAGCTCAGTGATCTTAAATTTTGTAATAAACCTGAATAAGTGTTAAAAAATTTTGAGAGAATGATAGAGAACAGAAAAATTTGTGAAGAAAAAAAAATTGACAAATCAAAACACTATTTTCTATCAGGAGATATAAATTATCTATTTTGTGGAAATGAATATAGATTTTTAGCTCTCTTTGACTCACATTTTAGACAAGCATGTATTGTCTAAAATTCAGAATCAAAAACTTCAAGCCATTTCTATTTATTGATTACCTAAAAGTATTATCGTGGAAAGCTCTTTTTCTGGAGCTTATCTTATTACCAAATTCATATAGGTGTTCTGTTAAATTCAAGACATACCATTAAAAATACGAAAAAATAAGCATTCACTTACAGACTCAATCTTAACTTATCGAAAATATCAATAGAATTATGCTTTACGTGGAGGGACGCATCTGAACTGCTATCTAAGGAGGGCAGAGGGGAATCGGGTTTTAACACTGTTTCGGGTTTTTTAATAATTGTACGTTTACGACCTACAGTTAAACTACACCTATTTGTAGGGTAAAGATACGAGTTTTCCTTTCGATATTTCTTTATATTGTTTGAAGACAATGCATCAAATAATGTACTGCTATTTGGAACACTACGTAAAATATCTTTATGTGTAATAGGTCCACATTCCTCTCGCTTTGAACCGTACGTACGCTTTTTTGTACGTAACATAACGTATTAATAAATTATATCATGAAAGTATTTACTATTATCAAAAATAACAACCATAAGGTTTCAGAAAAAACTGATGGCAATATTTTCAAAAACAAAATACGTTACGAAAGAGCGAACTGTCAACAAAATTCATAGATAAATTTATCGCGACCACATCGCGACAGGTACGTTTGGGTACGTTTAGCTAAACTAGAGCCAAGCGTAGTTGTTTTTCGTAAACGGACTTTACAGGCAGTTTGTTGTAGGCACCTACCCTAATGGTTTGATCAATTTTAGCTTTGTGTTTATTTGGCGACTTTTCAATATAACAATGTCTATAGCAAACGGATCCATAAATTTAAATGGCTTGTTATGTTGTTGTTGATTATATTGTTGGTTGAAAGTAACGTCGGAGAAATTATTTGTCTCTTAGAGTTTATAAATATCGGTCTATAACCGCAAATTTTACTGACGTAGTCTAAACGTAGTAACTGTGGTGTGATGGAAAAAGGTAACCTAAACTTAATTCCTGGAGTTCATCCAATGCCTTAATTCTTACATTCTATTGAAAAATGATGGTGTCGCTAAAGATGCCGTGTGTAACGACAATGAATACGCTATTATTCTGTGGCTGTGGCTAAAGCGGGAAATTCATGAACGGGCATGTCTGCGTGTGGTCATTTGCCTGCCGCGCACACACGGAACGGACAAATCACTCATTCACACAAAGAAATGCAGCGTGGTCATTTGCTGGACCTACGGCACAGAGGCGCAATTTCGCATGGACTCTATTTTCTTTTTTACGAAAAACAAATCAGCATTTGGTTTTAGTTCTTCCATGCATTTTTCTATTAACTCGCTATAGGCGGCATTGCACATTCATGTACTCTTTGCTTTTAACCTTCCACAAACAAGGATGAGATGTATATGTATACACAGCAATGAATAACTCCCAAAAAGGTTTATTGTCGTTCATGTTTCATGTTTCCTAATTCTTACTTTTTATTTATTTTACCACTCTTCTCCACGTCCACTCTACTCGCTCTCCAAGCGCGTCTGCCGGTGGGAAGCCCGTTGCAAGCATACACATTCAGACATGCATAATAAGAACATAAGCCCGGCAGGCAAAATGCGATAGCATGGACTCGCGGCGGGCACAGGCTGGCGGGTAAGCCCGTGCCCGTCACATTAGGGATGGGCGTTGAATGGACGGACTAGTTGAAATCAACCGTTGACGTTGCGTCGACGCGTCGACGGTTTACGTTTATCGCATGGACTGGTTGAATTCGTAGACGGTGGACGGCGGACGCCGTGAACGGTGGACGATTCGAGATTCAACTTCGTGCAAAGCAACGAGCGAGAGCAAGACAAAACCTCTCCGTTTATTTCTCTCTCGTCTCTCGTTGTCGACTTGAATTCCCAATTTTGCGCTGTATAAAAAAAAACAATCCTGTTTAATTATTTTATTTTTTATTGAACTAATATTTTACTGCTTACACCTGACATTGCTGTGTATACCTACTTCTTTCTTTATTATATATAGAAAGAAGTATATAAAACAATATGTAAACAAATAAATAATAAAATATTTCTTTTTACTTATAAGCACAAGTAGCGGTTTTGCTTTCCCCGAAACTATATTCCTTCGAACTTCTTTAAATTTTAAAAATTAACGTCATAAAAATAGCCAACGGTTAAGCCGTCGAGAAGCGTCGCGTCGAACCGTAGACAGTTGACCATCGTCCCGATGTTTAAGCCATGTATTCACTAGGGGACAAATCGCGAAACATTCCGCTCGACATGTCGCATCAACATCTACGCTCATGTTTCGGGGACAATGACGCGGTCATTTGACGTGTACACACCGGGACTCACATATCTTGTCGCGGAAATGTCATCCGATGAGGTTATGGATGACAGCTGCGGTATCTCATTTGGCGAAAACGGGGTTCCGCGCAATTCGAAATGTTTTTTTGGGTCGCAATTTCAAATTAACGAGGTTTTACTGTAGTAAATTGAATATTATTAAAAACAAGCTCCTTTTTGCAAATAATTATTGTTTTCCAGACGTCGCGGAAATATATCGCCCTATGAGGTCTGATGATAGCCGCGTATCTGTTTATGTTAATGAGCATTAGGGTGGAGCGATTTTTTTTCTCGTTTAATGGTGATCTAATAGTGAAAATTTGTTGCTTTTAGACTTAAATTATGCCATGGAAAATATTATTTGATTTGGTTTACAATAATAGCCTCCGCAACGTCATTGAATTTTTGAATAAATTTGGTTTTAAGACTCTATTTTGACGCCATGTAAATGTATGAAATTTTAATAAACGGACCTAATTTACTTCACTAAATTATTGCAACTATAGTTTATTTTCAAAAAAAAAATGAAAGGAATGCATGATCTTATGTTGATAACTTATAATAAGGGATGTGAGGGAGCGCGAGAGGATACAGCTAGCAACACATTTGTCGTGTCGTCAGTCATCAGTAGGGATGGGTCGTCGACATATTTACCGTCGACGAAACGAGACCGTCCACGTCTATCCATCGACGAGACGATCAACTAGTTGAATTCGTCAACTAGTTGACGCGTCAACTTCGTTACGCGGACGTCGCGGACGTTCTATCTAAACATCGGGACGATGGTCAACTGTCTACGGTTCGGCGCGACGCTGCTCGACGGCTATTTTTATTACGTTAATTTTTAAAATTTAAAGAAGTTCGTAGGAATATAGTTTCGGGGAAAGTAAAACCGCTACTTGTACTTATATGTAAAAAGAAATATTTTATTATTTGTTTGTTTACGCACATTATATCTTTTACATATTGTTTTATATACTTCTTTCTATATATAATAAAGAAAGAAGTAGGTATACACAACAATATCAGGTGCAAGCAGTAAAATATTAGTTCAATAAAAAATAAAATAATTAAACAGAATTGTTTTCTTTTATACAGCGCAAAAATCACCGAAACGTCGCACGTGCACATCGCACAAATCAAGTAAAAAATAATAGATAATAGCTTATTAAGCCTATCTCACCCTACGCATGCATTCAAATTTCAAGTCCTCGAATCGTCCACCGACCACGGCGTCCGCCGTCCACCGTTTACGAATTCAACTAGTCCATGCGATGAATGTAAACCGTCGACGCGTCGTTGCAACGTCAACGGTTGATTTCAACTAGTCCGTCCATTCAACGCCCATCCCTAGTCATCAGTGCTCTATTTTGTTTCGCTTGCGTTACACGCTCGTTCGCCTATTTTATAAATGTTTGCGAGATAAAAGAGAACAACCTACTTATGAAGATGTCATAAAATAGTATGAATGGATGAGACATCAACTAAAGTTGCAATTGGAGAGAGCCCAACATTTTCAGAAATAACAAATATAGTGACATTCAGAATTGAAAATATATTGCGAACTGCATCTATTCCGATAGAAACATGAACAAGGGTCGTATAGATGTTAAAAGCATATAATTTAAAATGCAAGTCTATCGTGAAACTCTTCCCGGAAAAGTTAAAAAGTTTTCGGCAAAGCAGTAAGTTACTTTTTGATATTGCAGCATGCAAAGAATTCATTAAATGTATCTATCTTAATGATAAAAAGGTTCCTAAACAAGAATAAGCTTTTTTAATTAATCAAAGAACCTCTTGGGGTATAAAAATAGGCAGAATCGATGTAACCGTTACGAAAAAGTTACAAAAGACCCTAAAAAGGAAATGGGAATGAGAGAACCGCCCGACTACAGCCTTAAATACTTCGTCACCTGTTTTAGAAGTACTTCTTCGGCATCGTCAATGTCCAAAAGGCTTAGAAGTTCAAATAATTTCATAAACATTATTTATGAAATTATTCTGGCCTCTAGGTATCTACCAGAAGATCTAAAAAAGGTTATCGATTCTGTCACTCAACGCAATAGCTATTTTGCGCATCAGCAGCATTTTTCTTGCAATGATAACTGATGATACATTCGAGAACTGGTAGCCCGGCGCAAATTAAAGGCACGCAGTATGCCTCAAAAAACACTGAGGTTGTTTGAAGTGCCGTCTGTAAATTTCAATACTTCAACATATATATTGATTTAATAAATTATCAGGAAATATTAACTGAATCACCGATTATGAAACGCTTGTCTGACTAAGAAATTCAGTATATCGTTGAATCAGGTGATGAGGGTGAACTGTTATTTTAAAGGCTTCCATTCCTAAAAGCTATTGAACGAGCTGTAAAGATAATAACAGAAGCTGCCACTTCTTTATGCATAAAAAAGTCACGATTTGGTGCAATGAAAGCCAAACTGGAATCACGAAACGTAATGCCTAATTTGAGTAAAAAAGAGATTCTCGAGCATATTGTTTGTTTTTATAATATTATTATTTTATTTTGTTAGTATTTTTGATTAAAGAGTAATAATAAATATCTAAAATATATATTAAGTATCATTTATTACTCATTTACTATTATATTAAGCTGAATATTTAGCCATAACTATACTAAACTTTTTTCATTAAATTTAAATTTTTGAGGTCAGTGCGGAGGCAAACGACGTTCACCAAATCAATTGAAAAATAATATGTATTTTTATTTTAATATAAGGCACCAATCCCCCCTATTACGACTTTGAATTAAAATATTTTTTTTCATACGTCGGTGCTCCACCATGCCACTAATAAGCATGCCCCAACAACTATACACACTTGTTCATTATTAGCATGCTTATTCTAAGCATGTTAATAGAATAGAGACGCTCTTGTTCAAAATGGAAACTTTGCAAACTGAAATAGAAAAATCAATGAACCAATAAATCTAAACAGTTCCCGAGTTTCCATCCGCACATTTTTGATTTTAGTTTTTATAATTTTTATTGTAAGATTTGAATCATTTATGCCTTTTAATAAAGTTTCATAAACATTATTTCTTGCTATATTATTTTTACACAACGGTGACCGAGTATTCCACAGACATTCGTGATTCCTATAATAAGTCACGAAAAGTAATGTTTTATCATTTCCCCAACGTGCCATATTTGTTTCATCTGTCGCGGACCGAGAAGATCGCATCGATAATACTAGCCGCGAAGCCCGCGAATAACATAACCATGCTCATAATAAGGAAGCCTGTTCACACATGCTCAAAAGATGCCCCTTCTCATGGTGAATGATATTAACACGCTCATAAATCAACCGGCGGTTGATTTTTGAGCATGCCACTAATGAGCATGCTTATTACTAGCAATGTGCGTACACACATGCCACTAATAAGCAAGGCCTAAAGAAGGTCAATACTGCGCATGCTCACGTGCCGCTGTGGTGGCCCAAGGCACGTACACACACACACACACACACACACCCGTGTAATGAGGTACCGCATCGGTATCGGAATGACGAAACGCACCTTGCTGATCTAGGCTAAATACCCGTACGCGCGGCCAAGTAAATTGGAAATCAGAATTCCTTCCTTTCCTTTCCCCCGATTCCTTTGTTCTGGATCACTATCCACTTATATATATCTCACTCCAGCGAGGCTTTTCGGATACAGCGGAAGCCCTCGCCATCATACCTTCGAACTTCATGCCTTTCAATTGCAATCTTTGTATACTACTGTATTCTTTATAACTTGTGTTTTGTAATCAAATAAATTCTGTTAAACCATCGCGACTTTTACATCATCAACCACAGCAGAGATCTTCGACTCTACAAACGGAGTGATGACCCTTGAGTTCAACTCTATCCAAAACCGGAGGGCTCATCCACCTCCAAACCACTAATAAGCATGTGTATCAGTATTTTAACCCAGAACATGCCTAGAACGCTAGAACCATATATTTATCCGCTAGAACGCACTCCAGAAAACTTTTGCGATTATCTATGGATTTATGGCATATACCTACCTACCATATCGTATACCTATTAAATATCTCATATCTCTTTTCTATGTACATCTTCTATGATTTGAAGTTTGAAGTGACAGCTGACAGGAATCGACGCAGATTATTTCACGAGTTTACCGGTCGTTAACGTATTCGGATAGTTGATATCAATATTAACCTACTCTTTTGCCACTCACCAAATTTTTCATTCTGCAAAGGTACATAAAATAATAAGATTGACACTTAGAAGAGTCAATCTAAGAGAATAAATGAATTTTGGATGTCGAGACGTATATTATTTGCAACGATATTTTTCTTCATTAAAATCTGCATAGCCATGTCATAAATAAGCAATGTTAGATTAAACTAATATTATTATGAACATGGCTTCTAACGTAAGTTTTAACGCCATATGTTTTATATATATACCTAACTTAGCGATAAAGTTAACCATTGTGAGTGACTGGGAAAGTATACATAAGCAAGCAAATTTTGTAAGTTCTATTACAACGACTTTCCATTATAGTGAAAGAGACATTATTATATTGAAAGGAAACAAGACGAGCTTGATCAGTTCTAAATATAAAATGAGTGTGGTACACCGACCACCAAAATAAACTACTGGATATAATATCCTGGTTCGCGTTTTGGTTCCGCTATGTTTGACATGTTTTACAAAAATTACTACAAGTGTAAAAAGGATATAAATTATAAAAAGGTCATACCTAATGCTCATAAAAAAATAATTAATTAGTAAATAAGTTGTGCTTTGTTACAAAAAACTTTTAAACTTAAAAAAAAAATTACTTGTAAAGAATTTTAAAAATATGTAAATAAAAAAAACAATATCTATTTTGTAAATAATGTATCTGGACTCATGAAGTATTTCAATTCTACTTTTGTAAGATTTTTTTCACATCTAATGCATTATAATTGATGACAACATTCGTAAAGCTTGCAGAATAATTTATAATTGTTATATTTTCCTCAGACATTATGATTTGTACAAAGTAATACATTTTAATTATATATTTTTTAGGTTACCTCACCAACACCTTTGTACTGCCCACTTTGTGCTAAAAAGGGGAAAAAAACTAAGATTCTACCATTTAGTGTCAATTTAGAAGAAAGCATTTATTTTTGCAGCTCAGTAAAATGTACTTATCCATTTGGTGAATACCTTTTGACAACAGTCCACTCACTACCTGATGAAGAACAAGCCAAAATAAATGAAGAAATTCTCGAAGAAAATAAAGACATTGAAGTTGCTGATATAATTGCTTCAATGAGTGGTGTTCAAACTAACGTTGCAGACATTTCTTTTACAAGCCCTGCAGATAACGTTTCCCAAGATATCAATAGAACAAATTCAATTGATGATTCTCTTTTAAATACAAGCAATGGAAGAGTGATAGATAGTGAAGAATTATACAACACAATAGACACCCAAGCTTTACTTTTAAATAACATAGACGAAATCAAAATTGATAATATCAGTTTTCAGTTAACTGAGCCTATAAAAAGTAATGAAATAATTTCTCTTGTGCAAAATGAAGAAAATACAAATACAGAAAAATTTGTTGAAAATCCAGAAATTCATCAAATGAAATTTTCCGCAAATGGCGAGCCAGATTTTCTTAATAAAATAACAGAGGAATATATGAACATTTCTAACTCTTCAGAGCCGACTCGGACAACTCCGTTGTTTTTGCCATTCAAGACATTTTTTGTCTCTAAACAAGCGAGCGAAGAACTGGAGCAAGAAAGTAATACTGAAATATTAGATCAAAATAAATTGAGTAATACTGCATGCATGGATGCATCAAAAAATGACTCTGATTTAGAAGAAGTTGGCGAGACTATTGTAGAGACTAAAAAAACTATTGTTCCATTAGTAAAAAACAATAAGAAATTGGAAAACAATTTAAAACTGCTATCAGCATCTCGCAGACACATTGTGGTGAAAAGAAAAAATTTACCTCATTCATTGAAGAATTAATAAGTTATATGTACTCATACAATATTTATGTGTAATAATCTCAACCAAATATCTTTAACTGTGGGCTCAAATTCTGAACGCATTCATTTCCAACTTTATTTTTTAACTACAATTCTTTTTTTCATATCGATACCTTAATTGGCAAATTTGCTAACTCCACTTTTGGGTGAAAATGAATTAATGATGCCATATTGTAGCATATGTTCAAATACATATGCTGATAAAATTTGTTTATCCAAAACGCTAAAATAATCCTAAAAATTGCTCGAAGAAAAATTGATAACTCCCAGGTCACTCTGACCAACACGGCAAAATGTATAACTCCATCATTTTGTATTAAATCTGGTGACAGTTAGGATGTGCATAAGGAGTTCTCTAAATATATTGCCATAAAAGTGGGTTTTATCACCAAAATTCTCGAAAAAAGTTTGACCATCAATAAATGTAAGTACGAACAATGTTTTTTTTATTTATAACATTGTACATTTTTAACATATTTCGCCAAATATTTGATATTATTCATCAAATGGAGTTAATAATTTTTTCCTCCAAAAACAAATACAGGTTCTTCTACTCAGCTGGAATTGGCATTTTTACTTTATGCAATATTTAAAAATATAATGTTTGCTTATTTGGAGATTGTAGACAGATTAAATATTGAAACGGTCAATTACAATGTAATGTTTTTCATTGCAAATTTTGTTATGATCAAAGTTTTTTATATTTGTATTATAGATGAACAGCAGAGAAAAATTAAAGTTAGCAACAGAAAACCAGAAAAGTCCTGAAATGGATAAATTTGATGATATATTAAGTCATTTATTAGAAAATCCAAACATGATTTTAGAATTGCCAATTGTTATGATTGATGACTACAGAAATAGTCAGAATTAGTCCCATATTCAGATCACTCTAACTCCGATTATGATGAAACAGAAAAGAAATCCGTAAATAGAAAAAAAAGATGCGAAGTGGACACTTCTACATGGTACGATAATACAAACAAGAAAAATAGAGAGCAAGGTAAAAGTTATCAAGGTAAAAAGAAGCAAGAAGATGGCTCATGGGATCATAAAATTCCAAAAACTAAATAGTTGCTAGAAAACAGATCCATTTGTAAAACTTTAGAAAAAATTGCCTTAAAGTCTTTTTCTATATTAGAAGAAAATGGACGCAAAATTTTCAGCAAATTTTGGGAAATGAGCTGGAACGAAAAAAAGATTTACGTAGACGGATTGACTAAAAATTTACCAATAAGTAGACCAAGAGGAAGCAAGGAACCAGTAAAATCTAGGAGATCTTGTTCAATATTTAATTATTTAAGAATTCATGATACAGATATCAGAGTGTGTAAAAATATGTTTTTAAACACTCTCGATTTGGATGGGATGACCGTTTTGAATTGGAAAAGACAAATCAATTCATCAACCGAAAATAAGCTACTGAAAAAAGATTAACAGCAAGAATACGACTATTAATGATAATCTTCTTGAATTTGTAGAATTGTTACCTAAAATGGAATGTCGGAAAAAGACCACTAAAAAATATTTGTTACCAGGGTGGAGATCCAAGGCTAATTACATAAATTTTATTGAACCGAATGGTGTTCAAACGAAGATGTGCCTCCACTTTCATTTGGGAGATTCCACAAACAGTTGGATAAATCTAACATTTCCTTGTTCCAACCAAAGAAAGATATACTTCTGCAAAATGTGCCGCTTTTAAAGAAAAGCATATTACTATGACAGAATATGAATTGCATCAGCAAAGAAAAGAGGAGGCTAGAACTGAAAAAAATAATGACAAAGATACTCAACCTTACGTTTTCACCATGGACTTACAAGCTGTCCTTCTAGCCCCTAAATTAAACGTATTGAGCTTATACTATAAAAACTACGTAATAGATATTATTTTTTTGCTAGAACATGTATAAAAAATAAAATATCTGCTTTTATTTTTGTATTTTATGTTTAATTGCTATTTGTACAATGCAGTTATAAAAATTGCTAACTCCATCTATAGTTGTCAGACATTCCATTTTTTTCCTTATCAAAATTGCTAACTCCAAAAAATGACAATAAAATTACATTGATTTGTAATATTCTATGGCAATTGTATTCAGAGAACATCTTTTGGCGGCATTTATGGATTAGAATTGGACAATCGTATCACAAACTTAATTTAGACACAATGTACGGTTTTTTGTATGCCCTGTAAACTAACCAAATACGGAGTTAGCAAACTTGCCAATTAAGGTATCGATATGCAGTTCACATAGTAAATCGATTATCTAAGCCCCGGTTTTCCGAGTGTTTGTATTATCCGAGCCATATTAATTTTTAAAAAGCTTTTATAATTTTCTGAATATCAGCACATAAACTTTTAATATGGAGTTGGGGATACTGGAGTTCATGATTGTACGAGGTAGATAGATTATCTTGGAAAATTGAAATTTTACGTGTGTGCATTGTTTTTATTATATAAAAAATAATTCTTTGTCACAGGAAGAAAACTCAGTTTTTTTTAAATGGTTTCAAAGAATTAAAAATAAAATGAAATACGCAGTTTCATAGTGTTATTTTATACTTTTCGTCTATAAATTGATTTTTAAATATGTACATATGAAAATATTTAATTTTTTAAACTGCAGTGAAGAGAATGATTCTTGAGGAGTACAAAATCAAAGGCAGCAATATACAAAAAATTAAAAAAAAAAACAGGATTGCTAATTTAGAATGTACTGAATTCAAGATTTTATAGGAAATATAGCTCTGTACCTTCCAAGGTCATGATTCTAAATCACTATTAAAAGCAAAGGCAGAAATATTTTAATCAATCAACCCCAAGGTTATGTCAAGTCACAAAATGGCAGCTTCATACTAATGTGAGGATTGATGTCGATTTTAGACTGAAATATTTCATATTAAAGAGCAATATCTATATTTAAATGTTAAATATTTATAATTAAACATGTACATAAAAAGAAAACTGAGGTGGCAATTGTTTTTTAAAACTTATTTCCAATAAGAAATAGGGCTCAGATCCAGAGAAATTCACACACAGGTTTTTTGTATTTGTCTCAGAAACACCTCAGCGGGATATTGCTGTCTTTGCTTATACACCCCTCAACTCTTTTCTGTTGTAATTATGTATTGTAATTATTCTATTGTACATAGTACATACTGTAACTATGAGACCCCATGTGCTTCATCTATTGCTGAATAATGTTTCAGTTCAGTTTCTTCCGTCAAGTTCCTCATTCCTCGAGTTATAACTGGAATTATTATTATTATTTAAAGAATTTCTTCTACAACACAAAATAAATGCAGGGAATGAACATACATATATATCCAATTCCCTGGCATATGCGCTCAGCACATTGAACCGTGAGTTTTACGTAAACGTATTTGGAAAAATACAAGTTTTTTCATCTGACAGATCATTTTATGATATATTAATCTGGATGGTTTAATAATGGTCATAGGAATATTATGAGATCCATAATTTTTTTCCCTTTTATTTAATAGAAATCTATTTAAGTACAACTAATTTCAAAGGACTGACTGTGTAATGCTACCTGTTCCGGATGGGAACACCTTTTTTATGCGGCTCAGTAGTCTTCGCTGGTGAGACAGAGATCGCCACCAGAATTCGCTGTGAAGCTCGTAGTCCGTGGATATGCCAGAAGTCAAACGCCGAGGTAGTGCTTTTATCGTATTAAAGTCGAAGAGAAAATCCGAAGCGAAGTCCAAGTCAGAAGGCAGTGGTCACAAAAATCCAAGAAAGCAGAGTCCAGAGAAGATGAGCAGGGGTCAGAAATAAAAAGCAGCAAGAAGATTGTCCAAACAGCGATTCTCGTACCAACGCGAGTTGCGTAACTGTGGTACTCGCTTTAAAATGCGTTATATTTATACCAAATTCAAAATTGCACAAGATTACGTCATAGCATGTTACAAAAACCAATGAGATTGCATAATTCTGGGAAGGCGCCGCAGCGCTCCCAGCGGCCGAGCGGTGAACTACGTCATTCGCGGTTGCGCAATTTCACCGCGCGGCAGATTTCATATGGCAGATACAAATTAATTTACAAAAAATGCATTTTAGCTCCCAAGAGACTAATACTGTGTTATTTTGTAATAACAGACCTAGCAGATGATAATAACACAGTTGTTTGGACAGGCTGGGTCATACAAGGCCCAAAAAATTAAAATTAAATTTCCCACAAACGGTTCAAATTTTCAAAAATTCATAAAAAATCAAAAACAGTATGTTTACAAGTTTTGCTATGACAAATGTAAATTGCGCATGCAAGCGCTCATTTTAACAGTAATTCCAAATATTTCAGGTAAATATTTACTGAGTTATAGGCATTCAAAAAAGCGCCAAAAACCATTTTTTTATTCCACTCTCAGGCGCGCCTATATCATTCCACATATATAAAAATATATTTTCCAGACAGGCATTCAGTAAAGGAATGCAATGACACTACATAAGTAGGAGTTCGTCCACGGTAAGCCGCTCTGATCGTCGATTAAAAATTCGACTTTTTAATATTCTCCACGGCGAGCCGTGCGCGCGAGCTTACCGCGACGTGGGCCCGAAAGCAGGCGTACACCGTTTCCAAATCGAGAAAAATACAAAAATTTTCTCACGGTCTTCCAGTACTCATTTATTTCATGATGACCATCTCCACGATGGCGCCCGGTTCAGGCCTTCGGGCCCCCGTGGAGGGTATCCCATATACGCATCTCAGACGGGGGCTCGGAATTTGAGTACTAGGCGTTAGAAGTTATAGCCGGTCAGGTAAGCTTGTAAAATCTCTCATATTCAAAAACATTTATTTGCCCGTCGGCGGAAAGAAAGAGACGAGACCCTCTGCAGCGAGACTCGTCTCCCGTGTTGGCGAATATTGCGTGCCACACTCATGCCCATTTAGTGTTGGCGAACATCGCGGGTACCGCGTGCCACACACATACTTTACTTTGGGGCGTTACATCGCGGAAGAATCCCTTCCACGCACCAATAGGTGCCAAATAAAAAATTATTTATTTCCATTTTATTCATAAAATTCCAATACATTTTCTCATCAGAGATTCAACATAATGCACATGACAATATTGCATACAAAAAGGGCGCCAAGCGCTGCTTCTTACAAGGCATCAACATATTTTTTAAAACATTTTCGTAACATAT
>JADDOH010000364.1:0-19085 GCA_016648135.1 Agrypnia vestita | reverse complement strand
TGGTTATGCCTGTTGGAAGAGCCACAGCTATGCTGAACAAAATTGCTTTGGGTATTGATATATTCCATGTGTCTGAGGGGGTTTTCCGAAGCGGGATTCTCCTACACCTTTGACCAGATTTTATGTTATTTTTAATTTATTAAATACTTTCATTTTTGATATATACTTCCTAATATGTATGCCTTAAACATTTTGTTTGTCATGTACATATTATCGTGAAATAAATTGAATTGAATTGAATTGAATTGAATTGAAAAATAAGCATTATTAATTTATTTAGTGAAATACGTATTTAATCATGTATCATTGGGTAAATGCGTTAGCTCCGCTGTAAATATCGAACCCGCGTTGGTATTTAGCTTATTGTAATATACATTAAAATAACAAACAGTTGTGTTCAAAAGGCAGTGATGCATGGTTCCTATTAAATCCCCCGTGAATTGCATTAGTAGATAAATAATTCGGTTATCAATTCACAGTTGCATTAAAATGTAGAGAGTTAAAGTAAATAATTCTTGGAATAACATTGTAAAACAAAGTAATATTTTATTTAAATACATAAAAACACTTTTCTTTCTATTAAACCACGATTTATTATTATGCCAACCGGTTTCGCTTAAACTGTTTGGGCAATTATCTTTGGTTCTCTCTGGTTTTTGAGCTGTCTAGATATCTATGGATACGTAGTTCTCTGTGTGTGTCACAGTTGTCGAAAACCACAGATTCCATGGCTGCCGAAACGGACAGTTCAGAACTTACGCAGGAGACACAAATCGGGCATATTTGTTTATAATCTAAATTACAGCCGGCTAGTAGAATATTTAAAATGGACTACGTCCGAAGATTTTTATTTCACCGGAATCGCTAAGTGGTAATTAAATATATCTAGAGAATTTTTGTGTTCAAACTTCCGAGTAGAATCTCGGAATTGAGTGCAATATCAAAAGGTTTGCCCTTTTGATATTGCAAAGTCCCTTTCTAATAACATACTCTATAAGTTCTAACCAACAAAAATGCGCAAAGGACTAGGGATTACGCGGTGAAAATGGCTGACTTGATTATGAAATGGCGTTCGGCGATCAGATCACAATCAATCAATCTGATTTACTCAAGCCTGGGTATTTTGTAATGTGTTTCGCTTCTGTAATTGGGCCTCATGCCTGTTGAAGCATGAAATTAAAAAAAAGGTACAGGAAAGAAAAGAAAGGAAAGGTACAGGTAGCGTCGTACTATTCTCATTCGTTAAAACAAATTCAGATAATGACACAATATACTCAATTTCTAAGGAAGATGCTAGTTTTCATTTTATATGTATTCGAGGTAGAATATTTCCAGTTTGCCATCATTCAATTCATTTCAGATCATAATATTCTCTGCACATATTAACCGTCTGGTTAGGTTAGTTTAGGTTAATTACAAAAAAATTGGGTTAGGTTAGGTTAGGTTAATTTAAAAATTACCACTGTGGAACTTTGTTGCGAGCCAGTAATTAAGCAAGAGAATAGTGCTTACTTACACTGCTATCAAAACTTGTTTTATTTAAAATTAATATTGATTGTGTTATTTGTATGTATCTACTTATATATTATTAGTTATACCCACATATTTCGGAAAAACCTTTCCATCGTCAGGGTGTGTTATAAATATCAAAATGAATAATGTCTTGTTTTTTTTTCTAAATTATTTTTAAATATTATTGCTGAAGTTCTTGATTACACACAATTATTGGAAATTTTTTTAGAATCGGGCTAGTAGTTAAATTTAATTGAATATTAATAATATTTTGTCAACTATTACATGCTTTACTAATTTCTAATGATTCTAAATTATTCCATTTCAGACCAAAATTATTTATGTGTAAAATAGAAAGACCTTTATTTTAATCAAAATCATATTCATTTTCTAATAATGATTTGCAAATTCAGAAAAATTAAGATTATTCAGACATCTCAAATGCTTTTTTACTCTTACACTGAAATTTTGTCCGGTTTTTTTCAATATAAAACGCTGTACAATCTTAATCAATTGAAAAAAAAATTACATTGTACATAAAGGTGTTACATAGAGAATTTAATTTTCGTATTTTAAAATGGGGGGCTTTGTCATATATTTTTGAAGTAATAGCAGCGTTACAATATTAATAAAATAAAATGTATCTAGAAACATTAGATTAAGTTATAAAAATTAAAAATATTTTGTAATAACATTTAAATGTATAAAATGATTGTTATTGATATATTTTTTATAACGTTGTTGAGGTTTAATTTTTGAATAGATTTTTCAATTTAGTTTTGAAATTTGCATAATTTTTATCCTCTTCATTTTAATGATAAGGACAATAAAAATTATAATTTTTGATAGGAGAAATCATGTTGGACTGCGCTAGTATTACATTTAGGTAGCAAAATAATTCCAACTGATCTCGGTCTATTACTAAAACAGCTCGATGTATTATTATTATTATTATTATTTTTGTGAATTTGAAGTATTGCATAAATTAAATTTTAGTTAGTTTAGTATTCCGGGAAGATTTGATAATTATTTACGCGTATATTTTACATTGTAGTTATTTAAGCAGAAAAATATATTTTCCAAGATTCGTTAAAAATGGAAAGAACTAACGAACTCGGTTGGATGTGCCTGATCCATGAGGTTTTTATTTGGAAATGAAGAAATGTCAAAGAAGCTAACAAGACGTCAGCGTCAACTAGACTGGTTGTCAATCCAATCCAACTAGAAACCTTCAAAAGGGAGTATTTTTGATCACATTATTAAGGCAATATTTTGAGCACTTTTGAAATCTAGTCGACAAAGTAAAAATATTATTTTTGAAATGACGTAAAATAAGTATATATCATTGTTTTAAATTTGATATCGGAAGTAATAATACGCTAATTAATCTTACAAAAAGACTTTAGATCATTTTCTATCGAAAAAGTAATTTTTCGTATCTACTAATATTCTAATCTAACTGAAATGTTCTAAAACAGAGAAAAAGTTGCAAAAATATCCAATTACATGTTAAAAAAATATATATTTTATCAGATTTTTAAAAGCCTTCTTTAATTTTATTTCTGGTCTTCATATCCAATTAGTGAACAATGCTTATTACTAAATATATTACGATTTTTTTATTTCACAGAAAAAATGATATTGTGCGCGTAAAAAATGATTTGATTTTTCACGAGACTAGGAATAGAAAGAATTACATGTAATGGGGGATTTCTCAGCACTCTGGACATGAAAAATATATTGGAAATTGCTAGAAGGGTCTATAATAAGCTACAAGATTCGCCAAAGTTTTGAAAATCGAAAATGTGTATAAGAGTGACATGCAGCGGCGCGGGACACTTTTTTTGTGACGTTTTGGCAAAACCACAGATAAAGCGAAACCAGAAGTGTAGCGGTGATTCAATGCAAGACGAATTAAGAGACTGCCTACTGAGCATTCAATTGTGAATAAGTAGGTACGACCACGGATGTGCAAATATTCTTAGATCAGAATAAATTGTTCTACAGACAAGTGATGTAGTGTGAAATTATTGAGAATTAAAGGAATATGCTGCATTTAATTTCGTGTCCAATGACACATAACAATGATACATGTTAATAAAAAATACATTAATTGATTTCAAGTGTTGATTTGTCTCTCACTTCCAAAATCCCGTGAAAATATTATAAATAAAGAACTTGTCAACTGAGTTTTGCCTACGTGTCAGATCGAAAAGGTTATTCGGAATTAGATTACAATACAAATGACACGATTATGTATGACGCAGGTACTAGGTTAGGCTGTTCCGAAAATAATGGCGGATTTATTTCATCAAATTCAATCAATGATAACTAAAGTATAAATAATGTTGAAAAACAAATTTCTTTATTGAAGCACGCGGAATAAAACTCGTTTAAGGAATTTTTTGCTGCTTTGCCCTGAATTACTCTGAATAAATTGACCTTAAATAAAGTGTTTTCACGATCATCTAAGAGAAACATTTCAGTGACAAGTCCTGAATATGAGTAGTGCTATCTGTTCGAAACGTCGAGAGTTCAACTGTCCTTCTCAGGACCAACTGACGCAGGATAACTGAGTTATTAGATATTTTTTTATTTTGTTATATTAATTTCTATGTCTTACATGCCTTCCCTACATGGTTTAGCAAAATTTTATAGATTCTCAGTGATATTATTCAAAGTTGCAAAGTCAAGAAAGTTTCTTGGGTGTATGTTTTTTTTATTTCTATGGTGAATGTAAATACCATCTGTCAAATCATATTGATTATTTACGGCGACATTGCCATCGATGATATCATAAAATGTTTGATTTATTTTTGTGAAAAGGAACTTATATCTGAAATTTATATTATTCCCGATTTAATTATATACAAATGGACTTCGAAATACATTTAAAATTTTTGCCGTTTTATCTATAAATAAAATATTTATTTATTTATAAAATCTTTTTAAAATACTTACTTTATAGTGCAGTAATTTTTGTGGATTGAAGCTACTCAAAACAGTTAATTATATACCTAGAGTTAATAAGATAACAAAAATTGTATATACCCCTATAGGTACATGCGTATATACATATTACCTCCAAAATTAACATAAATATGGGGTATAAAAACAAAGGCAGCAATATTTAAAAAATATATATGAATGCAGTCACCGGGGATTACTTATTTAAAATTTATTAAATTCTAGATTTGATGTGTCAATCTCTTCCAGAAGCAAACTTCCTATTAATTTATAGGCTATGTTTCCTATAAAATCTCGAATTCAGTACATTATAAATTAGTAAATCTTGATGACTGCATTCAAACTTTTTTGGATATTGCTGCCTTTGCGTATAATAAATAATATATAAAAATACAAATAATAAATAAAAAAAATACATGCATACCAATAAAAAAAAACTTTAATTTTTGAAACACCCTAATTTACCTTTTCATCGGCAAAACAAAGATTATTTTATAACAATCCTATGAATAGCTTTTGTTGCTTAGTTAATTAAAGTAGCTTAATGAAGAATTAAAAAATATGGTAAATATCTTAAAATCATTAATATAACGAAAACAAACAAAAAATATTTCTTAGCAAGGATTGTTCTATTGTTAATTGTTTCAACGTGGATTCATCCATATTCGATATAATATTAAACTCGTTCATTATTTTTGGAATCGCCCATTATTTGGTAGGTTACTTATTCCGTCGCTCTTTCTATCGCTAATATGTTTGACCTCTACCTATTCGAGAAGACGAACGTGAAGTTCGAATAGAGGTAAGAAAATATATTTCTCTAATCTTTCCCATAACGATCGAATACTTTGGAAAGATATCTAATTCAATGTGTTGCTTTCAGGGAATTTTTTTAACAAAATAATGTTCTTCGAGTCTTTTCGAAGATTTACTGAAGATTTGCTTACAGCCGAGTTGTTGGAAGTGATCGAGTATTTTGTATATAAAAGGATTTTTTGTTGTATTTTTATATATATTTATTTTATTTTTTATGTATTTGTATATTTATACAGTAGATAGATAATAATGTTTTTATAATAAATTTAATCTATTATTATATTTTAATAATAGATTACTCCCCATTATATGAGCCAATAGCTCGAGATTATGGGAAGAGTATTTTAAAAGCCAAATTAAAGCACAAAATCAGAAACCATTTAGAAGTAGTAATTTTTATTATTCAAAAACCATTCGAGACATGTTACAATACACTGTTGTCCAAAATCAAGGATTCGACTTCTTTCTTAAAAACTGATCGTATTTTGGATTGTTTATTTCTTGAAATTTATTTTGCGACAACAATGAATTCTACCATTTAACTCCCAAATATGTATGAAATTTTTTATTTTTCTATAGAATGTAATATTTAATAATATAATAATATATATCAACCCATACGTTTGTAGTATCTGTTGCAAGATAGCTTTTATATGTGACATGTTTGATGCTGCGATTTTTTTTTTCATTTTATTTATTTAATTTTTTTCATTTATTGATTTTCTTACAACTATATAATTAATAAATCTTGAAAAAAGACATTTGTTGATGTACAGAGCCTTGGGACAATTACAATAAATCACATATAAAGTATATTAAAACAGGATCGATAAAAAAATAAGAAAAAACAATATGTCAAATAGTGAGTTTGTGTGATAAATACTTTTGATAATCAATATTTACTGTTTATTTTATTGTCAGAGATTCTAGAACCGTTGGGAACTGTGCTCGGTTAAGTGTTTTCGAATGGTTTAAATGATTTTCGAAATCATTAGAAAGATCTGGAAATCGGTTGAATATGCGAATATTTACGAAAAGGTTCAAAAAATAAATGATTATAAGTTGCGTTGCAATCGATTTGTCAGAGTTTATTTTGACCGCGAGTAAAAATTATAGATCCCGCGAATACATAACAATCTATGAATCCGAGCGATAGACAATGGCGAAAAACGAAAAACGGCGAGTGTACCAAAGACAAGTGAAATTTAAAATGAATTATAATTTATTTAAGTTAATAATAATAATGTAAAAGTTTAAAAAAGTGAAAAAGTATTAAAGTTAAAAATTATAATTCAACTATGTAGAAAGGGTTGAAAATACCCCACAAAAACAAAATATTTTTTAAAACAAAAATTGTAAGTTAACAAACTGACAGAATTCGCAATAATTTTAATAAATTTGAAATAATTGTTTCTTCTTCTTCATGCACTCTGTAGGGGTCCCCCGACGTCGGCGATCATATGGAAGAAAGTTTCCCTGTCCAGGGCAGTGCGGAACAGCTCTTCCACGCTTCTTATCCCGGTCCACTCTCGGATGTTTCGAAGCCAGGAATGCCGCCTCCTTCCGACCCCTCTGCGACCCACAATCTTCCCCTTCATGACGAGCTGAAGAATGAAGTACTTTTCGCCTCTCGTTATATGACTAAAGTATGAAATTTTGCGGAGCTTTACCGTGTTGAGTAACTGTCTGTTTGTATTTGCTTTACCTAAAACTTCAATATTATTAGTCATGTCAGTCCAGGATATCCTTAACATTTTACGATGGATCCACATTTTGGACGCCTCTAGGCGATTTAGAATATTCACCTTCAGCGTCCATGCTTCACCACTGTAAAGTAGAACTGACCATACATAGCATTTGGTCAACCTCTATCTGAGCTTCATGTTTAAGTCGTCATTACAGAGTATATTTTTCATCTTATTAAAAGATGCACGGGCTGTCCCTATTCTGCATTTGATCCCCGTATCAGGGTCCAGATTGGCAGTAATAATACTGCCCAAATATTTAAACTATTTTATTCTCTCAATGTTGACACATTGATATTTAATTGAAGGCACACATTTGGATGACTCTCTCGGCTAAAAAACATAAATTTGATCTTGCTAATACCTTAGACTATAGTGTTGGCCAGTGGTTTACTTTGTATTATTATATAAAAAATATCTCAGGAGTCTATAGTCACATATATGGAAATAAAAACACTTGTTTTTAAGTTCTACATTTTTATTTTCTCAAGAAGCGTTTCGCCTTATGAGAACATTATCAATCTCTGAGACTAATAATTCTCTCACAAGGCGAAACGTGTCTCAAAAAATTCAAAATGTAGAACTTAAAAACAAGTGTTTTTATTTTCATATGTGTGATTATGGAGTTCTATAAACTTACCTCCAAAACAATAAATTTCCATATAGTAATATAAGGCCCACAAAGTGGAGTTCATTTTTAAAATATCATTTTAAAACATCCTAGATTTGGTAAATTTTAGTGTGATATATTTCCATACAAAAATTTAATAAAAAAACTAAGAGAGGATATGTGAAAGAATTGTGAAATTTGTTCATTTTGTCTGTTATTGTTATTATTTTTTGAACATGATTAAAATTTATTTTATCTTTTAAGAAACGTGTAATGTGTCTCTTGTTTTAAATTTTTACGTATTGAATACTAAAATACTGTAACATAACTTTTAATATAATATTGAAATATAAATATACCCGAACAAAAACCCTTAAATAAATTATACAATTCATATTGTTTGTTTAGTACATTAATCTGCATAAGTAAAGTATCGGGCATCTTATGTATTTTCTTTTCATCAAAAATCGTTTTTACAAAGAACGAATTTCGAAGGTATTCTAGAGGCTCTCCAGCCGATAGGAGGGCCCTTATTCTAACATCCCTTCGCCATATTCACATTTAGGGGATGGAAATGGGAGAGTGAAGCCTTAACCGAAACAAGTGGGGGTGAATCTATACTAACAGGGTTTGAAAGGAAAACCATACTTGAAAGGGGGAAGAAAATGTGCCGAAGGGATGTGAAAAGTCGACTAAAGGGCTGAAGGAGTTCCTGCGGAGAACACAAAAGCGAATAAAAGCCTTACTAACAAGGAAATAATTAATTCTCACTTTTTTACATATATTTCTGGTGGACGTAGAATTTGATCGGAAAAATTGATAATTTTAGCACGCTTGTATTAGCGACACCTGTTTATGGGTTTGTTTGAAAGGAATCACCCGCTTACCAATGTTCAATAAAGTTGAAATTTTGCAAACAGATCACAATATTTGGATTAATCTGATTCACTAATTAATTATTAATGCATCAAAATTTCGAAGTTTTGTATGGGAAATTAGACAATGAGCGCAACAAAAGATGGCGCTAGTTTTCTACTGATGTGTAAGATGTTTAAGACTAAAAATTAGAAAGTTATATCACATGGAAAATATTTAAAAAAAAAATACCTATATTTAAATGTAAGTAGGTACTCGGAAGTAAAAAAATTAATTTTTGGCCAAAAAATTTTCCCTCCGCGAACAAAACTCTGCAATTTAAATCAATATCGTAAGCGCACACCTTTTAATTGTAGAGTGAGGAAAATATTTTTTGGCCGAAATTTTACTTTTTACTTTTCAGTACATTTAAATATTTTTTGTGCTGTTACAGGAGTGCACATTTTGTGCATTCCTGTAACAAATTTTAAAACACACAACAGATGATATCATAATGCCTTTTACGTGGAGTGGTATTAAACCAGGTTTTTCCTAGCCTAGATATTAGGTAACTAGCTACAGAAAATAGGTGAACGATGAAGGCCATGATATATAGCAGAATCCATTTTTTTTGTTGCGAAAGAAACAATTTGAAAATAACGGCATATTAAATCTCTGAAATATCTCATACTGCATCGTAGACATTGTCATTATGTATTAAAATGTTTGTTCGAAATTTGAACAAAACTGACCCAATCATTTTTGAGATATTTGATCTACCAGTCAAATTTTTTTTCTAAAAACGTAAAATAGGTATTAATTAAATTCGTTTAAAAATAACATATAACAAATAAGTACAAATCAGTCAATTTTTGAATGGAAAATGACACAAAGTATTTTTTAAACTTCAAGCTATAAGCTAAACCGAACAAAAGATTTTTTGAAAATTTCGAGCGTCGTACGGCATCGGCCCTGGTGACGGGCCCCCCAGTGGGGTCTAAAATGTCAGCCAGAGATGGAGATGGATGGCAGAATAACCCCGATATAATTAACTCTACATATATATAAGCTAATTCATATATTTTGAGTAATTTATACTGATGAAATAATAGATTTTGTCATACAAAGTGAAATCGAATGAGAACCTCGCGAGTACCTCAATATTGTTCTCCGAACATAATTATCGGATTTGTCCACACATGGATAATTAATTATTAATAAGGATTTATTATAGAAGTCTCACTGAGATAAGCTCTGGGCCATCCATATACGATTCTCATACAAATAGCTTTGTCTCTGTGAGACTTCTAAAATTTATCTTAATTATCTTAAATAATGTTTTGGACAGACATATAAAACTCTCTTCCGAGCGGCATGAAATCCGAATAGTCAATAAATATGATAGCTGTAAATAAGTGAGAATCGAGTAACAAATGCATGCGTGAACGAGACATATTGATATATGTACAGGGTTATTTGTAAAACATTAATAACCTCGCAGGACAAGGTATATTCCTGCCATGATTATGAGTAGAAAATTTCAAGCAGCCATGATCGCATATCAATAGTTAAGAGAGATATGCGACATAAGAGTTTGCATTTTTTTTCAATATTTCTGACTTATTTTTTGTGAAACTTTGGACTATCTTTACAGTAACTTATATCAAATATTAAAAATTCATTCCCTTTAATATAAGTCAAATAAAAAATAAAAACCTTCGAATTCACATTGGAAAACATTCCAATTGGAATTTTTTGGGTTATTATAATTTAATTAAACTTGTATTGAAACGAATGAATTTTTCAAAATCGATACGAATTACTGTAATAATAATCCAACGTTTTACAAAAAATAAGTCAAAAATATTGAAAAAAAATACAAATTCTGATGTCACATATCTCCATAACTATTGATATTAGGTCATGATAGCTTAAACATTTTCGACTCATAATCGAGGCAGGAATATATTCCTGCGAAGATTTTAATGTTTTCCAAATAACCCTGTATATGTGCATGTGTACATGGTAACGCTCATCATAGGAGAAAGGTTTAAATACCAGCACGTACGGGCGCGCCTTCTTCTGTGCTGAATGCTATCATTTAAATAACTATATGTCACTGTAAATACTTTGTATTAGTTATTATCTTATCGATATTTCATCAAATTTTTTAATCAATATATACAGATATTGTACGTCGAGTTTTATTATCCCGGATTACCTACTAGTCATTCATCCAATCCGAGGTCGCAATGTATCTGGATATAAGTCACATAATACTTTACAGGATACTACTAGCGATATACTACAATGCCATTCGAAGAAGAAAAACAGAAAAAACTGATGCGAGCATGAGAAAAGGTTGGCATTAATATATTTTGGATTTTTTGTGCGTAGGTATACAACCCTTTACAAAACGTTATAAGAGTTAATTAGATCCACAGCTATCCATATGCAAGAAAAATAATATTCTATCTTCAAGCTCCACTCAATTCGTGTTATTAAATGGAGAGCTTACAAATTTCTCATGAAATATAAACCTCTATATTTCTATACACGATGTCGTGAAAGAACCTAGTTACGAGATGGGCTGCTGCTTATTAAATTATACACAATGAAAGCCTTTCTTGAATTCGGGTAGGTATTTTTCGGATTGATTTGTTGACATAGATCTCTCTTAAAAATTGATATAATGTATTTCTAAACGTCCAGAATTTTCTGGATTCTTTGTACTGAATACATCAATAGCTCTGTTTTTAAAGTAATATCAAAATTATATATTAAAAGGAAATATTTATTTATGGTTTAAATGGCTACACCATCTTAATTTTTTCAAAAAGTCATACTTTTTGTACTTTATCTTATAGATTGAAGTTTGAATAATAATTTTAATTATGATTCATTAAAAAATTTAGAAAATTGACCGAGTTGAAAAAAGAAATTTTAAACGATTTTCATCATTCTTTTGCGTTTTTCTCGCAACTCCTTTTTTCAGATTGGTGGAGAAATTATCCAAAAATACATATAAAGCCGATTTTATTCAAACATTGTATATAATCTTACAAGGAACATGTAGCAGTAAATTCGATATTTTTGATAAAATACGCTGTTTGTTTATTAGGAATTTTGAACTTCGACTATTTTAACAAAAAAATAAAAATATATTTTCTGAAATATAACTAATCTCATTTGCACAAACAATCTATTTTTAAGATATGCTACATCAACGGAATTACATCATTTAACAATAAAATAATTATCTTTTTCATCTGAATTTCTGAAATATAACTGATCTCATTTCCATAAAAAATCTATTTTTAAAATATGCTACATCAACGGCATTACATCATTTAACAAGAAAATAATTATCTTTTTCATCTGATATCTGAAATAAAACAGATCTCTTTTGCACAAAAAAAATATTTTTAAGATGCTACATCAACGGCATTACATCATTTGACAAGAAAATAATTATCTTTTTCATTTTACTCAAACCCTGGCGCCATGTATATCTCCACCGGCTTCGCGTGTCATGGAGAAGGACCGTTGCGGCTTAGCACATAACTTATATAATTAATTTGTTAATGAATTAATGTATATCGTACCATTAATCAATAACCAATAATGATCGTTGAACCAATTAATATGCAATAGTTATGAAAAATAAAAGAATTTGAATGTTTTTTCGATGCCTCGAGGTGGCATAGCCCCTTAATACTATAATACTTAAAAACTACATCTGATTTAATAACATTTTATTATTTAAGCTATAAGACAGGTGTCCTAGATTGTTTTTGATAGTGGCAAGTGCCCAAGAACCCACGAAGATAGCGATGAAGACATAAGATCGACGAGGAAGAAAATGAATGTGCACGGCGTGTTGCATACAATGTTAAAAAAATTCTAATAAGTGATGTATATTGGTGTAAGAAACGGATCTATGAATTCTGTGGGTAAAGAAACTGATCGATTTTTACAGTTTTAAAAACGAGCAATATAACTAAGTGAATATTTTACGCTCGGCTGATTGAAAATAATATCAAATTGAAATGGCAGTGTTAGTCAGCTTGATTAAAGTGCGGCAGTAAATAACCAAGGAATATATAAAAGTGTCAGATATAAATTATGTCTTATTTCCTCCCGCGATGCTCCAATAGATATCTAAAACTACCTAATCATTCGTTTATATAATATTTGATAAAAACGATCGGGTTTGACTGTGGTGGCCACTGTACAATAATGAGCAATGTTTTTAGAAGTGTTTGGAAGACGATCGTCTTCCAAAGTGGGCAAAACTCACAATTTTTTCGTATATCCTCTTGTGTTTTTTATGAAAAGATACCATATTTATTTATTCATCAGGATCCATATATTCTTAAAATGATTCTCTGTAATCCCCAGACTACACTCATTAGGGAATAAACTTGCAGAGGCGATCGACATTGCTGATAATATAACTGTATATAGGACAAAGTTGATACAATTTTTTACATCTCAATTAAATGGTAATGGAAAATAAATTTTTATTTTTCTTCTTACTACTTAAACTTCTCTTTTTAATTTACACGAATCTACAAGATGTATTTGAATCTTTTTAACTGCAATCTAAATTTACACAAATCTTTTATATGTACTTGAACCTTTTAACTGTATATCTGTCTTATGTTATTTTTTATTTATTTTATATTTTGCATATTTAGTAAAAGCCCATAAGGGTTTAAAAAAATAAATAAATTTAATCAATCAATAAATTACCGAACCTACTTTGTTTTAAAAGTGAAGAAAATTTTTCCAACAAAATGTTAGTTAATTAAGTTAGTATATAACTACTTTTTTGGTCTATCGCTTTCTAGATGTACCCGTCTTTTCATCAGGACAGTCACAGAGTGGTCGTCCTGATAATTAAAATGACTAAAAATATTAAAAATAAAATTGCTCTACTTTGTGGGTCTTATGTGACTTTATGGACTCGTGAGTCTTTTTTTCTTCAGGAATCTACTCATACAGTAATATAGACAATTTATGTTTACGTCCTGTATGTATATAGACATCTTTATTTGTTGGCGTACTTAGTATTATGTATATTATATTATGAATGATTTATTTTTATGGTGGTTTAATTAAAAGGATGTATTTGTTAAAGTTTTTGCACCCTCTAAAACCTCCCTCTGGAAATAGTCCCCTGCTCGGTAAATGAGCATTACTCAATTTAAACAAATTAGGACGGAAGATTTTTTTCATCCCATTTTATTGGTTAATTGTAATTTAAAGTCCTTTTCTAACACCCTTATAATTGGAAGGGTTTTTAGGTATTTTCGTAAAAATGTATTTAAGGATTCTCTTCCTTAAAATTTGGGTGAAATTGATAATTTGGCTCAAATAATTTAAATGAAAATTTGATAGCAGTTTTTATTATAAAGTATATTATTTTATTATTAAATATTATAAAGTGAAATGGAACAGAATATACCCACATATTAGAAATAAATTGAAATAGGTTCAATGAAAAAAAATGAAAGTTATTAATCTTTTTTTTTTTTTCGAAAAATGAAGATATAATCAAAAAGAAATACAAAGGATAAGTCATTTTTAAAAAAAATATGTTATCCAGAAATATGAGTTTAAATCCATGTATAGACCCAGTTATGGTCATTAATATGAGTTGTAACGGTATAGAAATCAGGATACCGAAATGAGTTAGGTACCTTAGGGGATTGGCAGGAGTAATATTAGACCGAGTGAGTATTACCACATATGGGAAACCCTCAGAATGGAGGCGTTTTTACATCTACATTACGGTGACTTGGACACATCTTTTGAATGGTGAAGGAGTAACTAACAAGTCATAGTATCTTTTTGGCTACCCAGCAGAGAAGTTGGCCCCAATAAGTTGCCACTTACTGAGCTGGGACAAACAAAACAAAATTGTACGAAGATAAAGCGGCAAGACCGGGAAAGATGAAAGCGCCTCAACAATTGTCAAGTTTTTAGACCTCCGTCTCTTGGATAAGGGGACGATGATGAATTATGAAGAAATTAATATTAATCCAATTTTTGTTAAAGAAAGGATATTTGCAAAAATTATACATGTAGTCATGTATACAGCGTTACTTGGAAAACATTAATAACCTCGCAGGACTATATTCCTGCCTTGATTATGAATCGAAAATGTTGAAGCTGTTATGACCTAATATCATTATTTCTGGCTTATTTTTTGTAAAACGTTGGACTATCATTACAATGACGTATATCGATTACGAAAAATTCATTTGTTTCAATACAAGTTAAATAACATGATAACCCTGAAAAATTTCCAATTGAAATGTTTTCCAATTGGAATTTGAAGATTTTATTATTTTATTTGACTTGTATTAAAGGTAATGAATTTTTCATATTCGACATAAGTTACTGTAATGATAGTCCGACGTTTTACAAAAAATATGTCAGAAATATTGAAAAAGATGCAAACTTTGATGTCGCATATCTCCATAATATTTTCGACTCATAATCAAGATAGGAATATAGTCCTGCGAGGTTATTAATTTTTTCCAAATAACCCTGTATATTGGCCCGACTACATAATTGGAACTACATAAAGTAAAATATTTCAAAACAAAAAGATAAAACAAACATAGTGGATTGTAATTTTTTTTGAATTATTAATTTATTGATTATTTGTGCTACAAAAAATGTATTTAAAAAATAAATCAGTATATATATGTTTAGTATAGATACCTCTTTTAATCAGGTTTCGTGCCTACTACACGCGTCGGGGTCATTACTCATTTGTAATGAATCCAATTTGAAAAAAAACATTGAAATTTCCAAAATAAATCCAAAATTATACTATAATTATTAAATTTTTTTGTTAGATCATTTGTATCGTCGCCACGAGTCTACCTTTCAGCTCGAATGGATTACGGAAAAAGGGTTAAAAATCGATCCAAAGTTTTTCCGGCAGACAACAAACCACAGACGCTACGAGTTAAAAGGGAGTAAAAATAAATATGTTAAAGTATCATTACCAATTGCAAAATCTATGCATATTGTTTCATGAGAAGGGCTACAGGTGTCTTTAGCGTAGTTTCCTCGAATACACGGAAGGTTTTAATTTGGAACATACATACAACTTAAAAAAAAATGGATGTTCTTACGATGGAATTGGTAAACATTGCATTATGTATCGCGATGACTTAAGATAGCTCATACAAGTTGTTAGCCCTGGGCCATCGTATAAAAGACTTCTATACACGTTTCTCATCACAGCTTCGTTTCTGTGAGACTTCTATAATTTATCTTTACTAAATATTAATCCTACAGTGGACAATCCAGTATTATGTTCTCAGAACATACATATAAAAATATTGTTATAAATTCCAAGTTCAATACAAAAAATAATCCAATTTAGTGCACGTGGTTGGACTATCATCATAAAATTATATTTTTTTACCGGAAAGTTTCCAAAAAATGTGGTTTATTTTGTATAACGATATGAAAATACTCAATAATCGTATTCTAGATATTCAACGATTTCCCATTTCGATAAGTATTTGTATTTCTTTTATAACGTTTTCCGTGAAAAAAATGTTATATTTTTCTGAACATATTTTTCTTTAATAAGTCTTATTAACGTTAGGTTTATGTGATACACAATCTGCTATTCAGGTATTTTATATATTCCTAGAAATTTCTTTCCATAACAATGTAACAATATTATCTTGTCATATTGTAGCAAAAAAATATTTCATCTGTGATCCCCATACAAAAATATCTCTTCCCCTGGACCTTTGTACCAAGCCCTTCATTGCCGATATATTATATACTGATCTTGAATATATATAAAATCATTTTCGTTTCTAGTTTATGTAATAAATTAGATTTCACTCTAATAAATCCCAATTATAATAATTGCGTTGTCTGTCCATCCGTTCGTCTGTCTGTCTGTCCTCGTAACTTCGTGTAATGTCCATAATTTCGTTCGAATTCACGGTTAAAAAAACTAAATTAGACGGCCGGAGATGGGGTTTGAATCCCGGGCGAGCAAACTAGAACGAAGGGGCCTACAGAAGTTGCCATCACTGCATGTGCAGGACACTTAAATAAGACAATATATATGACTTTGCAAAGACGCGAACCATTTGTATTAAAAAATCTAGAACGCACAATATATTTTCTAAAATATATTTTCCTTAGGTACACTAAGTGCTTTATAAAGATTTTTCCGCAATCAGTTGCATCTCCTGTATGGTGTAGTGGTTAGGATATCTGGCTCTCGCCCAGGGGGCTCGAGTTTGATTCCCGGTACTCGATTTTTTCTCATTTTATTTTTGATTTTATTTTGATGTGTATTTTATTGATAATATATATTTTAATTATTTAATTTTGTTGTCGTGTTAGTTTTACGCACGCACAATCGCCAGGGTTTAAAAAAGAAGGTGCCATTAAATGCCGGCAGAAAAAAAGTGTTCAAATATATTGATAAAAGTCGTTATTACTATTTCATAGGTGTCGGCTATAAATAAGTAAATACTTATTCTTTAGAAACCGGCATGTAAAACTGATTTGACGGGATACAGATAGTAAATAAATATTAATGAATTTTTATATTTTTAAAATATTCCTATTTTTCTAATATACATTTATTTTTATATAGTGCATGATGCAGACACTCCGAAAAGGACATGACCGCTTATTCCACTTGTATTAATTATATGTCATTGTTTAAAATAAAATAAAATAAAATGAACCCCAAAAGCAACGTGTATTCGGTCGAAAAACACTATTTTTTCTATTTATAACGTTAACTTTTTGGTAGGAATTATTTATTGAAAAAATAACCTCCAATATATTAATCGCATTCGTTAAGTAAACATTTATGTCTTTCAACAAATATCAACACGTTTTTAATAGAGTTTAAATAAAAAAATGCTTAAAAAATTTACACTTAAACAATTAAGCCGTATAGTTTTAAAAAATTGTAAATTAAAAAGAGTCATCATATACTCATGCATCTAGTTAATAATAATATTATTTACGTGTAGTTAAAAATAATCAATTTAATGTTGCAAAATAATAATTAAATGTGTTACTCGCGCTTGATTTTAATGTTTGTCCTTTCTTGTAGAAGATTCAGCAGTATCGAAACCTGTCAACGTAATCGACGTGGCCATTATAAATTAAGTTTTTTTTTGTATTAAAAGTATATTTAATTTTTAATATATCACCTAATCAACCTGCAGTATCGGCTAAAAAGGTATCTAATTTTCTTTCAAACAGTAAGGCAATTCCGCCAAAAGTAATTGATCTTTCATTTTGGGAAAATTAAAAGTTATTAATAGAAAAGCCAAAATTCTCAACTGATAATTAAAATTTCTTTCCCTGTCTGTACTGAAATTTTTGGATTCAATAAACCCACCGCTTCAAATCAATTACGCATTTTATTAATGTTCACGAATTCAATTACATATTTTGTGAAAATCAATTACACAAGTGAACGTGCACAGGTTAAATAAAATAATTCAACCATTTCAAATTTTTGAAAAGGTTTCCTACCTCTAAAATGTTACGTCCGCAAATAAAATATTGATGAAACCATGGTATCTTTGAATTATTAATAGCAAATTACTTTTTTTTTTAAATTTTAATAAAAATATTAAAATTGTTACAAATTAGAACATTTTAGACAACACATGACTCCGACACGGTATTGCTAGCCAATACTTAATCACAATACCAACACTCACAATAACACATCAACTCTGATGCTGGACGAAACGTCTTACGGCCAGAAAGGTAATAACACGGCCTAATATCCCAGAAGACACAAACCAGAAGATTTTGAGTGGCAGTAAAAGCCTAAGAACTTACTTAATATTGTCGTTTCTTTAACCTCTTTCCTTTTCTCGAGGACAGAACGCCATGCGATTTTTATTACGAAAGAATTTTTTTTATTTTAATACACCAACATGTAAAACCGTCATTATTGACGGTTTACAGCTAGTTTGTTGTAAATATCATAACCGCTTTACACTTCAGTCCAGGATCAAACTCGCACATGTTTTTCATACTTCTTCAAAAACTTATTATCTTATCCATCTTGGATTTCTGCTCCAAGTTACATAAAATACCATAGGGGAACAGCAGGTATGCTTTCAATATTTCTTTTTAAATTTTTCCTATTCACGTATTATTCTTCTCCACGCATTCTTCTTTAAACTATTAGAGAGACGGCCGCCAGGCTAAATTTTCTCCCGTGGGGGATGAAATAGTTATGCTTGTATATTATTAAAATAATTATAAAATTCCAAGTACGCTAGGTATATTTGACGTAGAATGTAGAAGGCGAACCATGTTTTATTTAATTTTATTTATTTTAAAGGAAAAGAAAACAGAATATATATTTTTTATTCATGTTACAACTTTTATGTAAGTATTATCTTTTCTAAAGATGCGGGCGCTTGTGTTTAGAAGAGTAGTATGCAAAAATTGTTTAGTTTTTGTACAAATTTTTTGATAAAAAAATATTATTTTTTTATCAAAAATATAAATAACCAGTTTCTTTTAACAAATAGTTATCTTTT